>VOQZ01000153.1:0-30284 GCA_008079305.1 Phytophthora palmivora | reverse complement strand
AGAACGTCTATCCTGGTGTTGGTCCAATGTCAGGAGATTCCTTACTGGAGTGCCAACTCTAAACAGCAGGCGTAGCATCGGTCTCCTCCGATTTGTTGGTCTCTTCCTTCTCTACTTCTTTCTTTTCGTCACGGGCAGCACGCTCCTCATCTTTAACCTTCTTCGCTTCCATGACAGCCTCTTGCACAGCCGGGTTGTAAATCTTCATTTCCTTCATTGTTCCCAGCAGCACAGCTACATCAGCCTTAGCAGCCATCACATTTACAGAGTTCCGACCTCGCCACACGACCAGGTTCATCACCTTCGACCTGTGAAAATCACAAAAAATGGTAAGGAATCAGCCACCAGGCATGTTTATAGTAGTAGGAGAACGTACTCAATGTTGGACTGACCCGGCCGGTCAAGCATGCACACAACGCTGCCAATTGGAGCATTCTCGAAATACTGCCGCGTGTTCGGTTCAAACTCATCAAAATCCAAAAGATCACCAAGTCGCTCCAGCATCATCTGGAAGTCTTTGGTGGATACTTTGTAATTACGTTCGTTCATGAACGGCAAAACGTGCGGTAGACCAGCCTGGCACACACGGTACACCTTACCACCCTCTGCGGTCTCGTTACGCTCGAACATCTTGAGACCAGCATACACAACCTTAAGTTTCTTGCGCTTCATCTCCTCCAGCAATGCCATCGTAATACTCTCAGTCACAAACGTGACGGACTTCGCATCTTCCGAACGCGTGATCAGCTGTGCAGCCGAGAAGGAAGGGGTGATATCGTAATAATCGCGCACGTTAGCCCAGTTATCGGCGCCGAACGCCACGTAAACTTCACCCTTCTTGTTGCGGCGGTCATCCCGGCGGTTTCTCCTCGGCTTCGCCTCCTCTGTGGTAGTCTCAACAGGAGTAGATTTTTGTGCATCAGCCTCCGCCTTGTTGTCACCAGTCGTAGCATCGGTCGACAGAACAGCTTCTTCTGTCTGTGCGGTGGCTTCTCGGCCTTGGTAGTCACATCCTCCGCCTTGTCTGAGATGGGGTCCTCCTTGTCATCTGGGGTAGGCGCCACCTTTTTCAACAAGCAAATGAAAAACCCGCCAGTGTTCTCGTCCTGAGGTAGGCAACGCATACAGCGCTCGAGATGCAGGTCTGCTGCCTCCTTCTCGGTCGGCGGAAACATAGTGGCACGAATCTTGTCCTTGATCTTGTCTTTCATGTTCTCTTCAACGTAGTTCTCATAAGACGTGTACTCTTTCAGTTGCGAGTCCATCACCTTCCAAGTGCTAATACCTGGACGGCGCTTCAACAGCGGCAAAGTGTTTGACACATCGACAAGCTCCAACGATCCCTTGCTCCACCGCAGCAGATCTGCCACTACTGCTTCGTTCTCCAGTGGGTTGAACGTGCACGTTGAGTAACACATGTTGCCACCAACCTTTAGCAGCGCTGCTCCACGCTTGGCAATCTGCAGCTGCAGCGGGTGCAACGCAATACCGTTCTTGGCACTCCAGTTCTTCCAGATGAGCGGGTTCTTACGCAGAGTACCGTCACCACTGCATGGCGCATCGCACAAAATACGGTCGAAAACGCCCTCACTCTCCGTTCCATCTTTACCAAGGAACGGGATGTTCTGGGCTTCGTGGCAAGTGACAAGCAATGCAGGCGAGTTGATTCGCTTAGATTGGTGCACCAGCATGTATGCACGCTTAAGGTCCACATCATTCGCCACCACAACACCTGTAGGGGTCTTCCCCGTCGCAAATTCCTGTGAGTGCAGTGATTCAAGCAGCTGCGACGTCTTGGAACCAGGGGCTGCACACATGTCCAGCACCTTGTGGTGCGGCTCCACGCCCAACACAAGAGGCGGGATCATACTCACCGCCTCTTGGCGAGTGATGCTGCCACTGTTTGAGAGTTCCACAAGCCACGCCTGGAACTCCTTGAGGATAGGGAGTTTGCGCACACGACGACGCTCAACCGACCACGTGAAGCCGCGGTTATCAGGATACCAAGGCATGGAGCTAATAGGCTCCACAGGCTCATCGTCCACCACCAGACCATCAAACTTGAAATCCTGCTCAATGTGCTCGCGGATACTGCGTCACAGCAGAAAAACACACGAAATAAGTCGATAAACTACAGAAATTTACTGAGAACAACGGACAACTCACCGGTCAGCGAACGGGCACGAGCTGTTGATACGGAATGTCGTGGGCAGCGGCGTGGCCAGCGCCTTCTTGAATGCAGCCCAGTCCGCATCTGCCATAATGTTCTGTGCCTTGTAGTACGCGTCGAAGTTCTCGTTCTCGTACACCCAGTCCGCGAACTTGTCGGCACGCCAATCTTCTTCCTTGCCATCAGCACGCGGCTTCTTGCTACCGCGGCCACCGCGACCACCGCCTCGTCCGTTGCGCGATCTCTTGCCCATGTTGCTGCTGATTGAATTGAAAAATGATGCTTATCACTGGCTACGAGCAGAAGTACCACTAAATTGGTACCTTTGAGCTTGAAAAGCTGTTTGATTACCGATGCATTTACTGCAGCTAATATATCGTGTTTTACTAATTTCATAGTCATACTATCTGGTTTGATTCTGTCTGTATGGTGCGTGTTGGTCCTAAAGATTATTAGTTGGTGAACTGATGCCTGCCATTGGAGCATGCTCACGCCAGTACTGCTGCACACACGGAAATGTCGTCGCGTTTGCCTTGCTTCTTGTGCGCAAAGGCAAGTAAGTTGGATGCACTGTAGAAAGCTAGCTGGCGAACACGTCGCTCCTTGCCGAAAGCCGCACGTTTCACGTCTAGACACGGGATTGCCTCGCACTTTTGTCGGAATCGCTCAAATTCCTCTGAATCCACAGTTTTATTGGCCTCGAGCTCGGTCAACGCCTCGCGACAGAATCCCGCGGCAGAAACTGCGAATGGGATGTACTCGGTGTTACAATTGAAAGTGTCCTTAGCGCGTTGTACTGTCCTCCGCGCCATGTCCTCGGCCACTCCACCCTTTGATCTAGACGGCGCGCTACCTACCGTGGCCACACACGATGCGATGTCGTCTACGTACAAATTGTCGTGCACGCCGTCTGAGAACAGTAGACACACATCACCTGCTTCATACTCGAAGGTCTGTATGTCCACTTCTGCTGCATAATTAATTGACTGATTGCTGGACACCACGGCCGGCACGTTAAAGTCGTAGATGATTGAGTCACTCTCGAACACGAGCTGGGTGCCGCGAAATACGACGCACTTACAATCACCGATCGTGTAGACGAACATCTGCCGCGAGGTCTCGTCGAAGAAAACAGCAGAGATGGTTGAATCGAGTCGCCCTTTGCGCTTGGCCAATTTGCGTGCATTTTTGATCGCTGTCTGCATGCTCTGGCTAAAGTCTTCTGCACACGGAGCCTCTTCTCGGGTGCGTTTGCGCAGCTTGGCCAGCGCTGTGAGTGTCTCTGCCACGAGCATCCGGGCCAATACTCCCGACGCCTTCATGGTACCCGACACACCGTCGGCTACTACCATGTAACCCGGTCCGAAACCCACGGCATCGTCACCGTGGAACGAGTGCGTGGCACTACCCACAGACGAGAAGCAGCCAGCTCGCATTTTCTTATCTCCGATCTCCTGTAGCGGTTTGCACGTGCGCATGCGGTCCAACAAATACTGTGCGGCGTTCATGGCCGATCGAGGCCCACCGACAGGAAGAGTACTCGAGTGAGGACGAGCGAAGCGGAAGTGAGCGCTTGATCTCAAGGAATGGAGTGGGGCTGGTGCCTCTTCCCGGTTCTGCGCTCCCCATCCCATGGACGCGAAGCCGCAACCCGAGCACTAACGGTCGACGACGTATACAACAAGGTAGCAGGTAGATTTACCGGCCTGAGTTCCACTCTGACATACATAGATCAACTTTGGAAATCAGAATTGGAGATTATCCGGAGTATACGGTGGTGCCACCGTCCGAACGTTTATCGCTTCAACGGCAGGTGGCCGTGACGTTTACAGTTCACACAGCAAAACGGAGACGCGTTACTTGCTGGCCAAACTTGTCATCCTCAAGATGCACACGCCACACGATAGTTTCTGGTGGAGCAAAGATCAGTATGTTCGATTTTGAATAAGTGCACCGTGGCATATGTAGAAAGCTCCATGTAGCAGTTAAATGCCTCTTTTCGGTCGACCACAGGAATGGAAAACGCAATGCAGTAATGTGCAGCTCCTAAAGAGTTAGCAGATTTTATCCGGCTTCCCGTGATGCGACGAAGCAGGCTGAACACGCTGGCGATGAAGCTGAGACTATCTCCACACGAGAGCTACTGTATACGGCATCTTCGATTTGACACCAAGCGATATACACGAGTTCCATTCATCCACTAGACGAAAAGCGTGTCTCCTTTGTCTTTCGCCAGCAGCGCCACAAGATTCCTCCACGCCCGCTGAGCATAGCCCAAGCAGCGGACTACACATCGTAGCATCGCAAGTGTAGAGTTGCCATCACCTCAATTAGTTAATGTTGCTCGAATCTTACGTTGCACCAAGCCAAAGTGGTGAAACTTCCGATGACGATGCGGAACGACGCAACCAAGCTCAAGCTGCTGCTATTGAGCGACTTGGAGGGCCAGATCCCGCACGTGAATCAGTTATGTGAGGAACTGGTGAGCTCTGAGGACTGCAATGTGGATGCCGTGCTCGTGACCGGCGGCCTGGTGGCCAAGCGTGGGCCACACGACTACGAGGCGCTTGAGGCTGTTGCAGCCGCTGAAGGCGACATGATGGCGCTTATCTCGCGGCTCGAGATGATCATCTGCCGCGTGCTCTACATCCCTGACGATGTGCGTTACTGTCTATCGCAACACGAAGCTTGGAGTCAGGAGCTGACAGGATGTGAATTGTTGTGACCAACCAGAACGACCCGCCTACAACGCGCAGCATCGTCGTCTCGGCTCCGTCATTGACGCAATATTCGTCTAATGTGTATTGCCGAGAAGAGCAACTTGTCGAGGGCGTGACTGTCATGGGCGAAGCACGATATTTCAAGTAGGTGACTACGATCTGATGGATGATGAGCGACTAAAGCTGTCGTGCTTGACCTCTAGATTGGTGAATGATGGCAAGAACCCTATGCAGGACCGCGACATGGTGCTCGTGCTGCGAGACTCGGCCGTCAAGACGCGACTGCCTGCTGTGGAAAGCTCCTTTTTCGCTGGTCTGCTGCCGATGTTGCAGTCCACCAAGTCAGACGAACCACAAGCTTTTGAGATCATTGGCGGGAGCGACCAGCATCCGCATGCACAACTTCCGTTGATATATCCAGGTGTGTTGCTGCTGAGCGATAACAATTGATGGACGTTGATTGACTTTGTCGCTGCAGGTTCGTTGCGGTTGGGTCAGTATACTATTCTTGAGCTCGAGAAAGACCCTCTAGACGACAAATGGTGCGTTGCAGCCGTTATATCGCATCAGCTCGAGAAAGAAAGCGACGAGGAGGAAGCCACATACTAATGTAGACATCTGAACATGTATGTCCTATTGTCATTTTATTGATCTTGACTTGATGTTTGTAAGCTAAAGTGGAACTTTCACAATAGCCGAGTTAGATTTTGCGTCATTTTGGACACTTTCCATTGAAATTGAAGAATATGGGAACAGGGACATACACCTCGTATTGGGAGAAGCCTCGAGACACACCGAGTTTGCGCGAGCTGGAGCAGCTACGTGTGCTAACCATGTACGAATTTGAGCCGCCGTTGAGCAGTCAGGAGCTTGTGGAAGCACTGCGCGCCTGTGACAATAACACAGAAGACGCGTACCAATATCTGAAGGCCAGTCGCCGCCATCTACGGATCCCTGCGTCTGCACCTGCCACCAACACACACATGACGACACCAGAGCGCGAGAAGCGGCGTCTGAGCGCTTCGATGGAGGACAATGGGACGCCCAGCAAGAGACACAAGGACTTGAGCTTCTCGCTCATGGACACAGAGGAGAAGACTGAGGCAGAAGAAGACAAAGACACGACACCAGACACACAACAAGACTCCGAGATGTTGTCTACGGCTGCAGACTGTGCCAGAGCACAGCAATTGGTGACACAGACAGTGGAGGACCGTGTAGCTGCTAGGCAATTACTGCGCAATCCTGATTGGGTGAACCAAGTGTGGACGAGTCTGCACGTGCCAGCAGTGCTGGAACTAGCCATGCATCTGAATTTGACAGTGGATGCATTGGCCACGTGGGTGAAGAATGTGGAGACCCAAGATGCAATGGACGTCCAGACGCGAGGTGTCGCTTTGATAGTTGAGGTGGCTGCGAGTCTGCCATCGTGTTCGCCCGATGCCAACGACGCTGTGGCGTGTTTACCTAAGGATGAAGTGTTGACGAAGAAAGACGATGAAGTGGCAGCTATTGCAAATGCTGAGAACCAGGACGTGGAAATGAGTGCATTTGCTCGCGCTAATGCTACAAAGCATGCCATTGAGTGTCTGTCTTCAGCCTGTAAGGCGAATATGGATCGTCTAAGCTGGTTTGCTAAGTCATACGATGAAAATGTCGAAAAGAAGAGAGAGGTGGAAGAGATACTTGAAATTCTGAGCCAGAAGTTGATTGGGCTGGTGGATAAGTGCACGCGTGATGTGAAGGAGGCTGAACGGAGGTTGCTGGAGGCCAAGCAGACAAAAGAAACTCGATCGTTGCAGATTGTGGAATTCGTACACAAACGACACAAAGAACTTTTGGATGAAGGCGAGTCGGAAGCATCTGCAACTCTTCAATCGGTTGTTGAAGTCTGGAAGAAAGAAGACGTTGAGGTGCAGGCGCTATGGAGCTCGCGTAGTGACAGCGAGCGTCGAGTGAAAGAGGCTGCGTGCACTCTCAAGGTTGCTGAACATGCATTGACTTTCCACAAAAATCTATCTATACTGTTCCGCAAGGTACGTGAGCGGCGTGAAGAAGCACTCACGAGTTCGTCCAAAAACCTTGAGGAAGCACGTGCAACCTCGGAGATCCGTGCAACAGCGGCTTTGGAAAACTTTGTCCCGATGCTCACGCGCGCACTCGGCCGCTACTATGAATTTCACTCTATTCGGCAGGCTAAGGCCAAAGCAGAGTTGCAGGAACAGGAGAAAGCCCTAAAAACTCACGATGAGTACTTCGGTGACTCTGCACCCATTAAAAAGGGTGACATCGAACAGCGTATTCGTGAGTTTATCGGAGTGACGCAAAGCTCAATGCAAGAAATCATGGAGATTGCCGAAGTTCAACAACGGCTATGGGAAGACAAGCAGGCGATCCTACCGGAATCGGTGCGTCTTGTGCTAATTCGCGAATTCAAAGCGTTGTGGTTGCAGCTTAGTGGACCAATGCAAGACGTCATGAAGAAATTTGTGACAGTAATTGAAGAGGCGGCTGGTGGTGTTGTGGCAGTGGAATCACCAATAATTCACCCACCGCTGCAGCTTACAACAGTGCATGAGCCGACTGTTCCATTGTTTGTGGCGCCAAATGCCTTGGACGAGCAGGTCTTTCCAGCGTTTACAGTCCCAGTGTTTACAAACAGCTATGTTGAATCAGTGACGCCGTACCGAACAGCGATTTCTCCCGTTGTTGCTTCAAACGAAATTACCACGTTCTCCAGTTCCTCAAAAGTTGAGGAAGAGCGTGCTAGTGATCCAGCACAAAGCACAGAAACTGTCGGACCTACTAATGCCACGACAGCATCTTCGATACCCCAGGTATTGCACAAGCCGCGCCATGAATTTGCTGTCGGATCTATCCTGTATTCGAAGATTACTGTTGGTGAGAGTTGTACACAGTTTGTACGCGGAGTCGTTCTGAAGCAACTAGACAACGACATGTACCTGATGCAGTATGATAACGGCGACAAGTTTTCAGTGGGAATCTCATACCTTTTCACAAAGGAGCTGGTACGTTGATGATGGTTTGTTGTCTACGGTGAGATATGCTAACATTGTGTTTGTGTTTCCTTTAGATGGAAGAGCATGTAAAAGCGGGTGGTGTAGCGGCTCCTGATGAGGACACTGAGATGGAAGATGCCAGTCGAGTCGAGCACAAGTCAAACGAAGGCGGTTGCGCCATTATGTAGTGTGATGATTTTGTTATTGAGAAGGAAAGCTCGTTTATTTGCTATAACGTGAACAACTGAACTAATGTTGAAGTTGAAGTTCTTTCATTTGAAGAGAAGTGCTCTTCAAGTGTAGTGCAAGGAAGAGATCAGAATCAGATGGGGAGGCCTTACAAACAGCCATACTAAAGTATCTGCCTAGCCGACGAGTCTCTATGAGCTCTCGCTTCAGCGACGAGAGCGCCGTTGGGGACGCGTGGCAGGAGAAGTTCGAGCAACTGCAGGTACGTTGGTTGCTGTGTGTTTTCGGGTCATTGCTGCTGATTTGTGTTTGTATTGATGCAGAACGAGCTGGCACTGGCGCAGTACGAGGCGCAGAAGTGGAAAGAGAAGTACCTAGTGGAGAAGCGGCGACGGCAGAAGACAGCAAGAGATCTACTGGACCTCGTCGTGCGCACGGAACGTCATCCGATTGGATGCAATGACCCTGCAGGAATTGATGCTGTTGAGAGATCCTCGTCGCTCTTCAGGTAAGGTGACAATGTAATTGTGAAGACTTGGGCTTATGTTGACTGTATATAACGTTGTTATTATTGTTTTACAGCGGTCCGGACCACACAGCAAATTTACTGAGTCCAACGTTATCGTCGTTTGACTTTGATGATGATTCTAGTGAAGATGACAATGATGAGATGGAGGAACAAGTACCTGGGACGTCACTTCCACTTGTAGAGGCAACGAGAAATGAGTCAGACGTTGTCATGGAGAATGAAGATGGGAAACCTGAAACGATACGTCGTCCGACGAGAATCAGTACGAGAAATGAACCTTTTAACCCGTCGTTGGCGTTGGAATTACGAGACCGACAATCGCTGATGCATCATTTGAATGCGACGGCTGGGATTCCTGGACGAATGAGTCGGTCGTCGACTACTGGTTCCTCTGTGGAGGCATTCGGCGGGCCGTCGCAACGGTTAGTGGATGGGAAGAATGGGACTGACAATGACTACTCGCAACAACAACACCTTATGTACCGGATTATGCATGCCAAACCGTCATCTCGTGATCTGTGGCATGCAAGGCCCATCCGAACAAGCTGCAAAATGTGGCGCGTTCTATCATGTTTTCCATGCATCTCAAGAAGGAACACATCTTTGAACGCTTTTTCGTAACTGGTATGGCTCTTAGTGAAACAGACCAACAACATCAGCCATCAGGTCTTGCTGGCTACTGGAAACCAAAGCTGCTTTACGACTTTCCAAATGCACGTGGGTTATTCATTGTGTTTTGTGCGTTGCTCATCTGTTGTGGGTTGTGCATTTTACTTCTAGCGATTAAATGACCCGCCCGATGAGTCTGTCGCCGATTTTTGTTTTCCCAGGGGTGTACCTCTGACGATGTGTACCCCTGAGCAAGCAGAATCAATTCGTGGTGTTGCTGTGTCGAAATGGTACACCGAAATTGGACCACTTCAGAAACACATTAAACAATCTCCGGATACAACGGGATACACTTTCCGTCTAACAGGCGCTAAAGGCGAAGTCTTGTATGGCTTCTGTGTTGCTGTAATGAGGGAAGTGACAGCTACAGGCATCCCACCAGGGACTGGCGGAGCACCAAAGAGTCCTCGTAATAGCTGGACTCAAAGCTGGTTTGGCGGAAATTCCTCATCTCCTTCTAGCAATGGAAGCCGTACGATCATGACGAGTAAGATGGCACCAATGTGCTACTGCTTCACGAGCAAATTTCCTTTTTACCGATTTCATTTTACGGTACGGGTGCATTGGGTAGGTCATTTCGTTGGCGTTCTATTGCTAACCGGTTGTATTTGCGTGGACGAATGTTGTAGTTGTTACGGATGATCATTGAAAATGAGCTGGAGCAACATAGATTTGCTGCTTCTATGAAGGAATCAGGGAACGAAGATAACGAGGACGAACAGTTCGAGATCATTTTGAGACCACTGCTTGATCTAGCGATAGAATTCATGATTTACCACGAGGAAACCCCCCGCATGCGCGAACAAACTAGTGAATCGGAAAAGGGTCAACAGAGCAGTATGGCTTCTATTGCTACAATGCTGAGCATTTCTCCGGTGGAACGGCGGGCTGTTCTCAGCGAAGATGCAAGCATAACTGCTAGCTCAAATGACAAGAGTAAGCCAAATCCTGAGTTAAGCAGGCGACCAAGCCAACTTCGAAAAAGCTTTAGTACCGACGACATTGGCAACTATAATGTTGACAGCAGTTGGATTACGGACAAACCAATGGTAAAGAGCATTGAATCGACTCAGCCTAAAGAATATGATCGCTTAAGCGTCGGAGATATCCTGGAGGCGGTCGACAGCATCGCAACGGGTATGTGAAACTACGCTTTGTGTGTATGGCCTATTGTCCTTTTCACGCAGAGATTTTTATTTGCTGTGTGTGTTTGTAGCCTCCATGAGTTTCGAACAAACACTGACGTTACTTGAAAAGGGGAACCGACCGATGCGCCTTCGATTCCGTCGTCCATCTTCGACAGCACAGACATCCCCAACAACCACTAAGCGGCTCAAGCATAGGCGGTGCCTATCCGCTACTTCCGTTGATGTATGACTTGTATCAAACGTGCAGACGATCCAAGATTGTACTGATTCAGTATTGTTCGCCGTCTTGATTATTGTAGATTTTGCACCGAGCACGACGAATCAAGATAAATGATCCAGGTCACTGGTCTACGGCTCGGTTCCCGATGTTCGATTTCAGCTATCAATTTCCAAAACGCCACTCTGATCGGTGGTCAGTAGGTGTTGTGTTGCGATTCCTGACACCAGACAAGGTGGTCGAGATTATGGCTTATTTGTTGCTTGAGAAGCAAGTTGTGATTACCGAATTCCCTTTGTTATGGCATACGATACATAGTACCAACATAGACCAGGCGGCGCCTGTCCTGTCTAGCTGAAGTGAACGCTCAAGGCCAAAAACGAAATGGCATTTATTGTTGCTCATTAGTCTCAGCTACCGCGCGAAACATGCCATCGAAATTGTCATCTAACGTAAAAGAACCTATCTTCTTGTCAAGCAGCCGCGGCCGGAGCACTTCTTCGGCAACATCGTTAGCGTTCTCGTAGGATTCAGTCCTCATTATCATCACATTGCTCAAATAAACCACATTTTCTGAAACCAGCCAATACAAGTAGCATCTCCCCAAGTGACTATTCAAGTTTGACTGAGGCAGCTCTGGGTAGAAATGGTTGATTATTTGCTGTATATCGTTGTAGTGGTGAGATGATTTAGGATTTCTAGTTTGTGGAAGGAAGCATAAGACAATACAGAGTTCGCCTTCACCTTTGTGTCCTCTTGGTAGACGAGGGTCGCCCTTTTGGTCTTCATTGCTGTACGGGAGCCATTCGATGGCAAAATGAGCTGCGGGAAATACGGTTTGAAGTGCTGTATGTGATAACAAAGGATGCACACGGGTCTTTCCCGTTCGGCCTCTGATTGGCTGAATGGGTGGTGTATGCCATAACATATAGAAGGTCATAACAAAGGGAATTCGGTATGAGTGATAGCCCAGCGAAGGTGTCGGCAGTGTGTACAGCGCTCCTGCTACTGCTCGCTCCATTCCAGTGGCAGTCTACGTACATCCCCTTGCTACCTTCAGGATTACTGGACTTTTTGCATTCTCCCGTGCCGTTTCTCGTGGGTTGCCACTCGTTGAGTGAAACATCGGAGTGGTCCGACGTTTGTTTTTACGACATTGACAGGGATCGTATTACTGTGCCTACTGTGACGAGGCACTTGGGTCTATCCTCCATTCCCAATGGTGTAGAGCTTTGCCGCTTACTCCGGAAAGCTAGAGAGCGGTTTTGTGCGCTGCGGCCGACAGGCAAACCGTGGTATGAGCTTTCCAGCGAACAAGACACGATCATAACGCTGACAATGCAGGAAGCGGAGATTTTTCTGCGTGATATGGGTTTTGACATTTCTTCTCAAGATCTTGCAGCATCGATTTCAGGTATGCGGTACACTGCTTTTAATACGTGTTACGACTGGTAGGAAAGTTAAACTAACCATACCTGTACTACTTCCAGGTGGCCAGAGCTTCTACGATCGGTTGCAGGAAGAGGTGGCCAAGGAAGTTCGCAATAGCGTATATGAGGACTACTTGGACGAGTTCACTCAGACGCAATTATTCTGCCAGTATTACGAAAGCCTATTACAACCTGAGTCACAGAAAGCTCAAAAGTAACCAAACAATAAAAGATTCTTGCAATGTTTGAGGATGGACACCTAGCTAACCTAGTAATCCACTACTTTTTTTATCGCCTCGAAGTTCCGCAGCGCATCTGGAAGATAATGCTGATCAAGCGGTAGATAAACAATGTTAGCGAAACATGTATAAGATGGTAGTGTGCTGATGTGTGAGCTCACCGATTCATATGCTAACGGGAAGGGGGTATCGTAACCGCAGACACGCTGAATGGGGGCCTCCAAACTCAAGAAGCACCGCTCCTGCATACTAGACGAAATTTCAGCAGCGAACCCACCGGATTTCTACAAGCAAACGCAAACAATGACATAACCATCAGCTTGACAATTCATCGGCAGTATTCTGAGATCACTTACCGGAGCTTCGTGACTGATAACTAACCGACCGGTCTTGCGGACCGAGTGTTCAATTGTGTCTGCATCCCAAGGGAAAATTGTTTGCAAGTCAATGAGCTCACAACTAATGCCGACGTCCTCGGCGTATCCACATGCTTCCTCTAGCACCCTCATCTGTGCGCCCCAACCAACCACGGTAACATCCGAACCTCGCCGCACAATCTCGGCTTCGCTCAGATTTTGCACATATTCTCCAACAGGCACCTACAGCAACAGAACCAATTGTCAGCAATTTATTTCCAATCTTGGGGTACCACAAGGAAATTGCTTCTCACCTCTGCGACTGATGCACGATACAGTGCCTTGGGTTCCAAGAAGAGGACGGGGTTTGGGTCTCGAATAGAGGCTAGTAGCAGCCCCTTTGCTGTCACAGGATTACGTGGCACAACCACCTTCAGTCCAGGAGTATGTGCGAAATAAGCCTCGGGCGACTGCGAATGGTAGTGACCACCATGTCCCACAGCTCCATACGGTGCGCGGAAGGTGAGTTTACCACAATCGAACTCGTTACCCGATCTGTAGCGGAACTTAGCAGCTTCGTTGACAATCTGGTCGAATGCCGGGAAAATGTAGTCGGCGAATTGGATCTCGGCAATTGCCGTACGACCGGTGGATGCGTAGCCAATGGCGAAACCCGCAATGCCTTGTTCACACAATGGGGAGTTGAAGACGCGGTCATTGCCGAACTTCTCGCGGAGGTCCACAGAGCAGCGGAATACGCCACCGAAAGCTACATCCTCACCGAAAAGCACCGCGGAGGGGTCCGTCTCCATTGCCACGCGCATGGCATCGTTGATAGCCGTGAACATGTTCATTTGCTGTGTCTCGAGCACGGGAAGTGCGTCATCTTCTTCCTCTTGTGCCTGTGAGAGCGGAGGAGCCACGTGGAGCGCACGGAAGTGGCCTGCACGCCGTAGACGGCGCGTTAGGACGTTGCGGGATGATGACAGCACGGACATTCGCGAGGTACGAAGCTATTCAGGGACTGCCGGATGGCACGATGTTGAGCTTGGGCTTGAGCTTCTCGCAGTTATGGTTGGTCCAGTCTATGACCTTTCGTCTGCATCACGGGAAATGTTTCGATGATGTACAGAATTTTTAAATGTATCCATTTAGCTGTATCCGGATAATAAAATACTAGTGATATTATCAATTTCCGCATTCATCCGGTTAATTCCTTTAATTTATTTATGCATTTTATTTCGTACTCTGATTTATCCGGACAACTTGAACTTCCTATGTACCCAACTTCAATACGCTTTGACAGCGCGTCACGGACTCAGAACCCAGCCTCAGATGGAATCAGATAGCTCAGAGGGGGATGACTCCTGTGATTGTTAATTGACATTGAAGCGCCGAAAAAGCGGCAGTCATCTTTGAGCGGTACATGCAGCAAGTAGGCCCGATCTATCCACATCCCAGTGTCCAAGACCAGGTGCTGAAATCTGCTCATTCCCCATTTTCCCTCTCTATAAGCTTGAAGATGACGCTTCCGGTTCCAGACAACGCGCTTTTCCTAGGCCTCGACTGCTCCACGCAGAGCATGTCGGCTGTTGTCGTAGATGCCTGCGGCCAGGTGGTATATGAGAGCTCGTTCCGCTTTGATGAGTGCTTCCCGCAGTACGGCACAGACAACGGCGTTCTTCGTCCCAAGGAGAACGAGGTGGTGATTCCCTCGCTCATGTTCGTTGAAGCTCTGGATGCCATCATGGACGACTTGGCCAAGAGCCCAGTGGGTGTGACCAAGATCAGAAGCGTTAGCGGTAGTGCCCAACAGCATGCATCCGTGTATTGGAGCAAGGACTTTTCGCTCCGTGCCTGCTTGGACACCGCTGCAGAATCTGGTACCATCTCGATGGTGGAGGCCATGAACAAACAGCAAGTGTCTGCCTTCTGTCTGCCTAACGGGCCCAGTTGGATGGACAGCTCCACGACCCGCTACTGCGCAGAACTGGAGAATGCTGTCGGAGGACCTGATTGTGTTGCTGAGATTAGTGGATCCCGAGCTTACGAACGCTTCACTGGCAACCAAATTGCAAAACGAATCGATGAAGACCCCGCGTTTCTAGAAAAGTGTGGACGTATCGCTCTTGTCTCGTCGATGCTGACGTCGCTGCTTTATGGTGACTATACTCCGATCGATGATAGTGACGGGTCTGGCATGAATCTTCTTGACGTGCGTGAGAGGATCTGGTCACCTGAACTCGTGAAGGCCACATCCAAGTACTGCAGCTCTGCGAATGCGTCAGAAAAGTTGGTAGCGGCACTAGGCTCACAGGTACGAGAGCATACTCGTCGGTGGGTGTTATCCACTTGTACTTCCAGAAGAAGTATGGCTTTGCCGCGGATTGCAAGGTAATCCCATTCTCTGGTGATAACCCTTGCACGCTTGCTGGCATTGGATTATCTCAAGCCGGTGATATTGGTGTCTCGCTCGGAACGTCCACCACACTCTTTGCGACGGTACCTACGGAGGCTGCGCGCTTCTCGGGCAAGGAAGGACACTTCTTCTGCAACCCTATCGACCCCAGCACTGTAATGGCCATGATCTGTTTCAAGAACGGCTCACTCACGCGTCAGGAAGTCCGCGACCGTCGCGCAGGAGCGTCATGGGAAAAATTCGAGGAACTGATGCTAGCCTCAGCGGCTGGTAACAGAGGCACAACAGCGTTCTACTACCAGGACCCAGAGATCACTCCGTCCACTCTCAAGGCTGGAGTTATTGGCTTTGACGCGAACGGGGCTCGCACCGACATTTCCCTTGCAGCTCCCGAAGTTGAAGTGCGTGCAGTAGTGGAAAGCCAATTCCTGTCACTACGTCTGCACGCTGAGAGACTTGGCGTGATTAAGCCACGACGTCTTATTGTCGTCGGTGGAGCTTCCGCGAACAAGTGCATGCTGCAAGTGCTCGCCAATGTTTTCAATGCCCCAGTGTACCGCCTCACCTGCGCTTCCAACTCGGCTGCTTTGGGTGGTGCTTTCCGTGCCCGCCACGGATACGCTTGTGCAGGTAGCGAGTCTGGATACGTGCCATTCGACGTGAGCAATAGTCTCGACTTTTCGCTGAGCGCAACACCCGTCGACGAAGATGCCAAAGTATACTCGAATGAGATCCCGCGTTTCGAGTCCTTGGAAAGCCAGGCTGTCACTCTGCTCAGTTAAGTTGTGTTTAACTGTCTGCTGCTCCCAATATGGTCCACTAGGAGCGAGCTTTTCCCATTCCATGCGTAAATTCAATGAAAAGCATTCTGTCAACTGTCAAGTAGTTCAAGATATCGCCCCTCCTCGTCAAATCTTCTCTCTTGGAATCAGACTGCCCTAACCGCTGGCGACGTCACCAAGAGGGGCCACTATTTGAGGCACTGCAACTTTCGGCAAAGTAACCTTTCATTTCCCAATTTGAGTTCAAGTGCACACTCATGAGTTCATTGTTACGTGTGCGTCGTCTTAGCCAACGATTGACCACTCGTCGCGGCTTCCACGCCGGCGCTGTGACGGCTTTCCCCGAGGTACCGTTCAAACTGGCCGACATCGGTGAGGGTATTGCCGAGGTGGAAGTGCTGCAGTGGTTCGTCAAGAGCGGAGATCAAGTCAAGCAGTTCCAGAATGTGTGCGAGGTTCAGAGCGACAAGGCCACAGTGGAAATCACCAGTCGCTACGACGGCGTCGTCACCAAGGTGCACTACGAGGTGGGTGACATGGCCAAGGTGGGCTCCACACTCATCGACATCGACGTGGACGAGGCCACAGCTGCAGCTGCACAAGGCGGCGGCAAGAAGAACGGGAGCTCCGATCCCCCGTAAGACCCCTACACCAGTTGCTCAAGAGCCGGTGGCTGCTCCGACGCCTGTTGTTGAGGTGCCGACACTTGCGCCGGTTCCTACTCCGTCGAGGATTTCAATTGCCCCTCGTAGACTTGAAGGCGAGGAGAAGCTACTGACATCACCGTCCGTCCGACGGTTGGC
The DNA here is from genome assembly GCA_008079305.1 of Phytophthora palmivora. NCBI lineage: Eukaryota > Oomycota > Peronosporomycetes > Peronosporales > Peronosporaceae > Phytophthora > Phytophthora palmivora. The sequence continues at coordinate 13,593 of VOQZ01000153.1, read as the reverse complement.
TAAGGAGCACAACATTGACTTGCACGACGTGGAAGGCACGGGACCGCAAGGTCGAATCCTCAAGGGAGATCTACTGGAATACATTAGGGTGCTGGCGTCACAGCCCACACAATCTGCTACACCAGTAAGCCAGCTGTTATAGCAACGCAATCTGCTGTAGTGAATGGACCAGACGCGACGTACTTGCAACAAGATACGGTAGTGCCGTTGACACGTAAGTTTTGTTTTGTTCAAGTGCTATAGAGATTTTGTGGTGATGATCGTTTGTCATTTTTTAATGCAGCTATCCAGAAAATGATGGTCAAGTCAATGAATGCGGCACTTCAGATCCCCCACTTCGGATATGCAGATGAGGTACGTGGCAATACTGTCCAGACGAGCCAAAATGCGTTGTTCATTTTGTGTTGTTTGTAATTGTACAATCAGATTCGGATGGATGCGTTGTATGATCTCCGGAAGGAACTTAAACCGCTCGCCGAGTCTCGAGGTGTGAAGCTTTCGTTTATGCCTTTCATCATTAAGGCTGCATCGTTGGCTTTGAAGCACTACCCTATGCTGAATGCGACCGTGAACGAAACCGAGACGGAGCTCACGCTAGTCGCAGCACACAATATTTCGGTGGCTATGGATACACCGACGGGTTTGATTGTACCAAACGTCAAGAACGTTCAGGTATGTTTTAATGGAAGTGGTTTGCTGTGCGGTTAGTTAATCCCTTATTATGTTTCTCCACTAGGCAAAGAGCATCATGGAGATTGCTGAAGACCTTAACAGACTACAACAGCTTGCCATCGTGGGCAAGCTAGCACCTGCCGACCTAACCGGAGGCACATTCTCGTAAGTATCTTTACTTTATTCACCTTCAGTTCGTAGTAGGCGGTTTCTTACCAGTGTGGTTTGCTCTCTGCAGGATTTCCAACATCGGCAGCATTGGCGGCACATATATGAGCCCCGTTCTCATGGTTCCTCAGGTGGCTATTGGGGCAATTGGTCAGATCCAGAAGCTCCCTCGGTACGATGCAGAGGGTAACGTCGAGCCTGTGCGTTTGATGAACGTGTCTTGGAGCGGCGACCACCGTGTGATTGATGGAGCAACAATGGCACGATTCTCGAACCAGTGGAAGGGGTACTTAGAGACACCTGTGAGCATGCTGACAGAAATGAGTTGACCGAATGAATAGAGAAGCTCTGCATTGCGTCACCATTGTTAGTAGTACAGGCGCAGTCAGTTTGGAAATTTTCAATGAACGCTAGAGTACACCTGAAAAATTAACCCGAACGTGGTCGCATTATTGAAGTATTATCTACTCCGAGTGGAGCTTTACACAGCACCTTGGACAGGACTTTCAACTGTAAATGTAGTGTTTCGTGGATAAGGTTGTCCAGATGCATAGAAAGCAGTGGAATCAATAATGGGATTGTTACGTAGCTCTGGCGATATTCTGCGTACGAAGTTTAGCGATCGCGAAGACACTCACTAGCATTAGCTTGGTTCGGAATCGACACTCCCTGATGAGAAGCCAAAAGCAAGACCTCCTGGAGCAACTCTTGTGGAAGCCCGACGAAAGCCTAGTCGTGAATACAATGAATTCATTTAGAAAAGTCTGAAAACTCAGAGGAAGATACAGTCAAGATTCTACCTTGGTTGCAATAACACGGGCGAACTGGTCCATGACAAAACCTAAACAACGTTTCTTGAGTGTATACGCATTACGGTAGTGTGCGGACTGATCAAATAGGGATCAACTCGGAAAGGTTAGCGTACAGGAGAGAGAGATGGTCAAAAGGTGAGCTTACCTCCATGATGATGGCAACGTTATCCACTGATAAAATCTGTAGTAGAGCACTTTCACACGCACTGAACCATCATCAGCTTCCAGAGTATTCATACTTTTTAAAACACGTAATGTACCTTCGAAGACTAGCGACGAGGTATTGGTCAGCCAGAGCATGCAGTTCCAGGGCAAAGTCTACTTTGTTGTTAGACCAACACCACAAAGTAAGCATTAGTGGCATTCATGGCCAGTCAAACGCCAACGTATCGTACCTGACGTCAGATCTGGCGATGATAGCGCAACTACATGGTCGGTGTACAGGAACTCCATTAACGCTGAGAAGACGTCATACTACACGAAGAGCATCAGATAATTAGTGGTTTATGAGTTCAGTAGCATGTAAGTTCAAATAGTTCGCGCACCGAGCACTCTGGGATAACAATTTCTGCTTGTGAGCCGTCTTTCATTCGGCCGTCAAGCATTTTCTCGAGTGGTTCACAACGAGCTACCAGAATGCAACTGTGTGCGAACAGCGGACGACCCTCAATCACGAAGGTAATATCACTTCGAGTTGAGTTGTTGAGCAGTTTGCGTAAATCTCCGCTTAGTGTCCCGTAGCCTTTGGTAGGAGGAGTCTCGCCATTAGGTGCCCCGACCAGACAAACTGAATGATAGAATCCAGCAGCAACCTTGTTGAAAACGATATCAGTGAGTTTGTTGTTGCGGTTTACTTCTGGTTGCACACATACTTACCTTGATAACAGTTTTATTCCGCAAAGTTGAGATGAGTTGAGGGCTTAAGCAGTCTGTGGATGTCTCTAATCCAAGTTGGCCATGGTTATTGCGGCCAAATGGGAACACTTTACCGTCATCTGAAAGAGCTAAAGTATGGTAGCAACCGCACGCAACGTGGGTAATTCTCATGCGTGACAAGCTTTCCACAAGCTGTAGTCAAGTGAAAACACACTCGTCAGTATACATCTAATCACTGGAAAGTAAGCTTGGTAAACTCAAAGTACCATTGGACGCGCCATGTGTAGCTTGTGTCCAAGTCCAAGTTGTCCGTAGTCGTTCCGCCCAAACGTGTACACAGCACCATCCTCTGTGACAATGGCAGTATGATGGTACCCGCACGAAAGTTGGGGCACTACAGCTCTATCAAATGGCGGTGCTAAACGGGTAGGTTGCACAACAGGTTCGGATATGTTGTCAAGCCCAAGTTGGCCATGATCGTTTTTCCCAAAAGCTACGACTCCTCCATCTCCTGAATCGAGAACATAACAAAATGTTAGCAGCTTGAAGCAGTGCATATTACAGTGATCACCTACTCAGTGACGCGATTGTGTAGTGTTGACCGCACGCAACTGCTAGAACAGGACTTCGAAAGAAATATTCAACAGGTCGCGGCACAAGTTGACCATTGTGATCACCCAAGCCCAGCTGGCCGTAGTCATTGCAACCGCACGTGTACAGCTCACCGGTGTCCAAAGTAATTGCCGTGTGGAAATAGCTGCAGGCGACATCGACCACGCGCTTGCCTGTCAGTTCTTCCACGAGTGTCGCCTCCGTCACAGTTGTAGCCGTGCCAAGCCCCAATTGACCACGCATATTGAACCCGACAGTGTACAAGTTTCCATTTGCTAGAATGTCACCACAGCATCAGAACGATTTACAAATAAGTGGACCAGCAACTTACCACTCAGAGCTGCAAGGTGTTCACTACCATTGCCGGAAAAGACGCGCACTGCGCGATTAGAACTAAGTCCTGGTGAGTACCGCAATGTAGGCACCCGCTCCGTCGTGCCGATTGCACATTGTCCACTGACATATCGCAAGCGTTGCCCCAATGAAATCAATACAAACACAGGAAGTCACCAAGCAGAACAAAATCATCACACCTGTCGTTGTAGCCGCAAGTGAACACGTCTCCACCCTCTAACACAATGCAAATAACAACCACATACTTCAATACGTTGCTACCCTATCGTGACGCATCTGACTCACCAAATAAAATTGCTGTCTGTTCATTGCCACAAGCAACATCCACGACGCGTTTACCATCGTTATTGCTGCCGAGATCAACGTGTGTCGGTGTGCTACGGTCGTTTGAGTCACCGAGCGCCAACTCTCCATACGTGTTCTAAGATTCAAACGCTTGACGCTAAGACGTTGTGCAATCCATGATACGTGAAGCTGCGCACCTGTCCGAAGCTGTAGATGCCTGCGATTTCACCCCCATCGTCGTCGTCGCTGGACAGGGGCAGCGCGAAGACTGGCGTCGCGAGCAGGTGATTTGTCGCCATTGTGCAATAGATCGCAATAAGGAGCGCCGTTCGAGCGATGTGATTGGCTGTGCTTGGGATGACGATAAGCGAAATATGTCGGTATGGGGAAGTTCGGGGAACGTTCTTTTTTCGAACTTTTTGCCAGCGACCTTTGGTTGGCCAATCAACGTCGCCGAACGGACTCAGTATGCTTCATTCTCAGATCACAACAACCTGAGCTCTTTAGCCACCTTCGTGCTCACGGTGACACCTCAGCCTGATGAGGCGCAGGTAGCGCTACGTGGCTCGCTTCGAATTGAGGTGAGGGCAACTCGATCTCAGTATAGCAGGCGAGCTAAAAAGAAATCCACGCCAGGATGTGTTTGCAGTATCCTGAGGCCGGCTGCTGCGCTACAGCCGCTCGAAGCTGAAGTGGACAGCCATACGACGCACATTGTGAGCAGATCACTTGTTCCCACAATGGATTCCACGATGGAACCCATGGCAATTGGCAGCACAGCAGCAAGGACGACAGCACTACCAATGCTACAATGCAAAGTCGACGACTTGGGGCAAGCAGGAATCAGACATGGCGACGTCGTCGTCAGAAAATTCTTGCCCGCTTGAAGCTGACCGTCCCTTATCCTTACACCCCAAGCCGCGCCACCTGCTAGGACATTGACAGCATTGATCCTCATCAAGATGCTTCATGTATCTTATTGCCTTGAAGGAGACGGCAGACTGGGAAGCAGACAACGCAGAGGCCAATGGTCCAGGCGGTCATGACTCATGATTTCCCTCTCAAAATTCGAATCGCATAGTGAAATGCAGTGCGGCCCAGTCTCTGTGCGAGCGCTTCAATGCAAGGCAAGCAAGATCTCGGCGCCAGCCGCTGGAGCTGAGGCCTCCATTCGCATTCTCTCCCGCTGGCGCGCACATCCATCGGATCACCTTCAGCAGCTCTAGTGCAGACCTCTTTGCACCACGCAATACTTGAACGTCACTTCTAATTCAGCACGCTCTCGGAAAGTTTTTCCAGATTTTCAACCGCTGTAACAGACAGTCTATTCGAGACAGCTGCGAGCTCCCAGTCGCGAATTTGCCTCACTCAGACAAGATGGTAGCTAAGAAGGACCTGCCGTTACTCCAGCACGGGGGCTATGCAGCCACGAGTCCCACGGCTTCGTCCGTGTCGTCGTCCTACTCGCGTGTGGCGTCCGAAGAGCTCATTGTTCCGGCCCCGGACAGCGTCAACTCGGTCTACTACGGTGTTGACGCTTTCTCGCCTACACTTGTGGACTTCTACACTGTGGACCAGAAGCGCATCGTTTGGTCCTCGCGTGCACACCGCAAGATGATGACGACGCTCTATCGCGCGTGGCACGGCAAGAGCTGGAAGATCTATTCGCTCAGCTTCTGGGCCAGTTTGTGTGCCATCGTGGCCTTCACGCTCTTTATCACGGGTGTTACGGGTGAAGCCATTGCGTACAGTGCCAACGGGGGCAAGGCCGCTCGAGAGCACGGCAACGAGGTCCACTCGTCCGTGGATTTGCCGTTGCTTGTTGCGGCAATCTTCTTCCTGGCTTACAACACCGTCACGTACCTGGAAGTTATCAACTGCTGTCACAACCTCGAGATCTGGTTGGAGGAGTACTTCCACGGCACGGAACCTGTGTTGGAACGACAATATCTAGGCTTCTTTCCCAGTCGTATCGACTTCTGGACGGCTATCTTGGGTATGCTGGGATCTATGCTTTACGTCTTCGCACGTGCATACATCTGGACACGATCCGACACTGAGAACTTTGGTGTCGTGGACATCAAGCGCGACGACCTGAGCCTCATTGTGGGCTATTGGGTGCCGTTCTTTGCCGGATCATTCCTGTTGCTGCTCAGCGCTTACCTGGCGCATGTTGAGGTCGTCCACCAATGGTTTTCGTGCCGACTCACAACGCTCGAGACCTGGGTCACTGGTACGTTCAACTCTAATCACAGGCAATGATGTGATGAATCTTGTGCTAACTTGTTGTGCTTCTACAGGCTTGAACATGATGGCGATGGTCGGCTTCTTCCTGTCATCCACCCTGCAGTTCATGGATCCGTTCTCAGTGTTGTTCTCGTTCCAGGCGTGTGTGGTGCCTTTTGCTTCAGGCTGTCTTCTTGGACTTGGCTCCAGCGTGCTCAGTCTCGTGGAGCTAGAGAACATCCACAAACGCCACAAACACCCGGAGTACGGTCTCTATGAGTCACCTGTCGGCTACGGAACAGCAAGCTACGGGTCGTTCAAGCAGCAAGTATAAGTATTAGGGACGAGAAAACGTGGTTGTCGTAGCAAACAATTCGAAGTACAGACAGGAGACAGGATAATATATGCTCTACGTCTTGGTCACGCTTTGCAAACTGTCCAAATCGAAGACCGATCCTGCGTCTCGCCTAGTACGAGTGTTTCGTCATCCGATTAAATCAAGCAAACAGCACCGTGAGGAAACGACCACGACTTTGAATGTCTGCGTTGGTCGGGTATGCCGCGACAGCCTTGTGTACTAGCGATGCATGTGGCTTGGCTACTGCAGCGTTCTCCTCTGTACAATGTCCAACCAGCCGATAATAACATCAGATACACTTTAATCTCTAAGTACAGGAGATCGTACCTGTGTTGGAGCAGAAGACCAGTAGTGCCCAGCAGCCCTCCGCTTGAAGAGCTTCGTTCTCCGGGTGAGTCTCCATTGCCTTGAGCACAGCAACAATAGCACCTTCTTCTCGTGCCAACACTAGGTTAGGCACTAGAACATCCATACACAAGTCATATTACATTCCCAGTCTTTCAACGTCATTTCAGTCACTCACAGCAGTGGAATGCGACATTGCGCAGAGCGTGGCAACCGTCTTCTTGCACGGTTCCGTTAGAAATGTTACGCTCCATGGCGTCCACAATGGCTTTAATAGCACCCGCTTCACCTGCTGCTTCCTTTCCCACCGCTAGCATACACATTTGGCTGTCATCAAGGAGCTCCATCAATGTCAATGTGTCAGCAACTCACGGTTGTTAAACGTGACGTGAGAAAGCTTAGAGAACCCCTCAGCTGCCACTAGCGGAGAGTCGCTCTGCACCATGGCGATGGCCTCAGCCACCTCGCTGGGTACGGCCACTGCCGCCTCCTTGCCTTCTTCTTGCACACGCGTTGATGATCGAACCACCATTTTGTCGTTTTAAGTACAATCCCACACTTGTGTTGATTACGTGCCACAGAAAATTACTTCTTTATTCATTTCCATTTCAAGGAATCCTACACTTCATTCTCGGATCCATCACCTAGCCATGGGGAACAAGCAGGCCAAGCCGTCGCCACCTCCAAGCGCCCCACGCAGCGCTCCGCCAAGTGCGCCGACGTCTACTTCGTCCCTCCCACCCGCGCCTGTGTCAGCTCCAACCCCTCCGCCACCCAGCGCTCCTCGGACGGCATCAGCGCCGCCTCCGACGCCTGTACACTCCTTGATGGAGGCTAAATTGGCTGAAGTGGATGTATCCGCCGTCTTCTCGCAGCATGAAATGCTTTCGATCCGCAAACATCTGGCGGCGGTGCTGGGCCAGCACGAGAATGACGCGGTGGTGATTCCCAAGGACGAGTTCTTCCGCTTCTTGGCGGGCGATGGCAACACTTCCAGTCTCTATGTCAACCGTCTCTACGCCATTTTTGACATGGACAAGAAGGGCCATGTAAGGAAGCAAGAGGACAGGATAATGTGGAGTTTTAGAGAACTTCTTTATTGATATTTGGTTGTGTAGGTGACGTTCGAGGATCTGATGAAGGGGCTATCACTGCTAAGTCAGAAAGCGACGCGTGAGCAGAAGCTCATGCTGTCTTTCTACCTACTGGACCCTGAGGGCACGGGCTTTATCACTAAGAAGATGACGACGGAGTTGCTACGCTCGTGTCTCGCGGAATGCAATGGTGGGTGCTTTCCAGTGGTTTCTAGTCAACTGTGATTGACTGTTAGTTGCTCTGTGTAGAGTTGGAGATTTCGCTGTCGGAGGCTCAGTTGGCACACATTGTGGACAACACCTTCTTGGATGCCGACCTGGATCACAATGGAGTGATCGACCTGCATGAATACCAGGTGCGTTTTACTACTGTTCTCATTCTCTTTGCAAATTATTGACTTGTGTTGGTTCTGGTTGAACTTGTCTTGTAGACTCTGGACGCAAAGCACCCGGGACTGTTCGACTTCCTCACGGTGGATGCGTTTGGCGTGCTCAGTCACCTCGAGAAGGTTCACTCGATGAGCATTACCGTCCCTCAGTAAGGTAGTAGCAGTTCAGGACTCCACACACCTTAATGCATTTTGCAAGCTTTACGCTGTTCATTAACAAAGAGTCCTGCTTCTTCAGTCGTTTGCATTGCAAGAGTATTTGCTTGCCAAACCTAGCGCTAGCGAATCTACTTCTTCTTTTCTGGCAGAGCCACAGGGGTCATGCCAGTGATGCCGTAGAGGGCAATGTACGCCTGCTGCTTCTTGATGAGGCTCGTAGAGATGGCACTCTTCTTCATGCCAAGGCCCCACTTCTCCTCAAACACGGCGCTGGAAGCCGGTGCAGGTGCGGCCGCCTTAGGGGCAGGAGCAGCCTTAGCAGCAGGGGACGCCGGGATTGCCGGACCAGGTACTGTCTTCTTCGTGGTCTGCGAAGTCACTAGGAAGTCCTGGGGCATAACCGGCTCGTGGGTCTTGGCGTCCACCGGCACGTCCTCCTTCTTGGAGGCTTCTCCTCCGCTGATAGCACAGGGGCAGCTGGAGCAGCAGGAGCGTCCTCCAGCTTGAAATCCTTGAAGGCAGCGACGGACTCCTCCTCGTCACAGACAACCATCATGGGCTGACCCACAGGGATGTTCTCGGCGCCCTCTGGGATGAGGATCTTGGCCAGGAACATGTCGTCTGTGGATTCGTAGTCGACGACGGCCTTGTCCGTCTCAATTTCGCACACAATATCACCGGCGGAGATGGCGTCGCCCTCCTTCATGTTCCACTTTGACATGTTGCCGGTCTCCATGGTCGGGGACAGCGCTGCATGAGCACACATATTGTCATATTGTCAGTAAAATGGTCATCAGATCGGAATTTATGAGGTTATTGTGACGTACAAGGCAGACCGATGACCTCGTGAGGCGGGTACGAGGAGAAGCTGCGTGCGACGCAGGCAGTGATGCGGCGCTGGGCCGGCAGAGCAGAGCGCAGACGAAAGGCGGTGCGAAGCATTGCAATCGAGGACCTGTGGCTTCGGGGGCGAGTCTCGTAGTGATAATCTACACTCCAAGCAGCATTTTGTTGGATGGGTGGTAACAAAAACAAGGACATACGACTGCTGATTGGTTGATAATCGCAATTTGGTCAAAGATGGTGGATACAGATCACAACAAAATTATGCCATTACGTTTTGCTACGACTTGGACATCTCTGATCATCTTGGTTTAACCAATTGCAATTTCACTCGAGCATTTCCCAGTCACCTTCGCCATCACCGTCAACAACTGCAGTGCTATCGCTTGGAGAGTTCTTGTCACTGCTGTTCGCTGATGCCATTGCTGCAATTGCTGAAGCAGCGTTTGCTTCAATCACTGCGGAGAGAGGAGCCGCCTGCTTGATCGACTTTTTCTTCTCTCGCTTTAACTTGGACGGCGATGACTTGGGCTCGGCTACTGCTCCGTTGGCACTGATCTGACTTGTCTCCATGGTGCTAGTGTCTTCCATTATAGCCTTCCTAGCGGACTTTTTCGCAGTCTCTTTTGAAGGCGAATCTTTAGAATCGTCTTCAGGATTTTGTTGAGCATCTTCCGTAGGAGAAGTAGACGGTGAATTTGGCACAGCTGTGCTGGTGCATTCGGATGCAGCCGACAACAATGAAGATCTCCCAGTTCATGATTGCTTGTTCCGGTGATCAAGCTCATTCCTTGAATGCCGAGAGCTTGTACCTGGCCAAACAGATTCAATGCAGCAGCTAGTCTAGCGCGTAGAGCCTCTGCATCGTCGTCTTGTGCTATGCTTCTCGTTGACAACAAGATGGGCAACAACAACATCAACTCCTTTCCACTAATAATCGAGGATAATATTCACAGCTACGTACCTCTTTCCAGCAACACTTGGGAGAGACGTCGTAGCGTTTGGAACCGACGAGGTTGCCGTAGTTGCGACTTCCTGTTTTACAAGTCAAATTGTCAACAATTATTAGTCACCCACTGAGAACGCTTCCCATAGCGTGCGCACGCACCCTCTCTTCTCGGTTAGCAAGCTGGGCACGGTGTGTCTCAAGCTCGCCTCGGAGAGACGAGATAGCTTTTTGCAGTTCTGTCTTTCATTCGCATCAGCACCGTTGCTGGCACTAGCAGCAGCCGCAGCAGCTATTGTAGCTTTAGCAGCCTTATTTCCGCAGCTACAGCCTTCTCTTCTGCTGCTGCAAGAAGTACGAGAATCTCCGACGTCTCGTGCTTTGATGAGCTAATTTTCTCTTCCAGCTCACCAATTTTTTCCTGGTATTCCGCCAGTTTTTTATCCTTATCGGTCGAAGCGCTAGCACTTGCCTCCAGAACGGCAACTTTCCCCTCAAGCTTGCGATCTTGTCTTCGCATTCAGCTAGCTCATCCTCTTTGGTGCTAAGTGTTGTCTGTAACTTCTCGTTTTCGTTGGCAAATGCAGCCATCTTTTCACTCATCTCTCGTCGCTGCTCAAAGTGTTCCGCTTCCACCTTTTGCTGGTATTTCTTCGTCGCTTCTTTAAGCTTAGCCGACATTTCCTGGGACTTGATCTCTGTGTTTGCTTCCAATTTTTTCTTAACAGCCTCCCTGATCTCAGCTCCACAGCTTTATCTTTTGCGATTAGCTCTTGCTTCAACCTGTCGTTATCTTTGAAGCCGCTTCCACACTTTTATTCACTGCCTCCTTGATTTTTACATCCATGTGCTTGTCTTTCGCAGCCAAATCTGTCTTCAGTTGAAGATTCTCCGCCGTGGCTACCTCCAGCTTGGCCATCAAATTCAAATTTTCTTGTGCCAGTTTGTTCACTTTAACCTGCACGGTCTGCTCCAACTTCTCATTTAGAGCTGCTATCTGAGATTCTGCAGTTTTCAGTTTGTTTGCTGTAGCCTCAAGTTCCCTTTGCGCATCCTTGAGCTGAGTTTCCGCAGCCTTGACCTTGCTTTCTAGCTCTTGTGTTGCAACGGTTACAGCAGCTGGCTCTTCATCTACCCTTTTGCGCTTCTTTTCCGATGGAGATGGTGGATCTGCTGGTGCAGTTAGCTGTGTAGCCTCAAATGATTCATCCGCGATTACCGTCATGTTAACATCCTCTGGTACTTCATTCGCTTCGATCCTCGGAGACACTGAATAGGAGTCAGAGGCGTTGCTGAAGAAAGCAAATCAATACATTGAAAATCAGTACTGCATCCAGACTAAACGTTGCCACAAATGACGTACTTCAAGAACTCAAACTTATAAGCCATGGGAGTGACTCCTGCGAATTCAATCAATACAACGTCATACTAAAGTGAAGGAGGAATCAAAAGAGCTTCTTCAACCAGTACCTGCCGGTGTCGTGCCAGGCTTTGTAAAGTGGACAGTAAATCCCCTGCCCAGCTTCACTGAGGCCCCTTTGCCGACTCGATCAGCATTGACCCAGATACCGTTGCGACTGTATTAAACACCACAACAATCAGCATTCAATATCAATAAAATCAAATCATAACGACCCAAACCTGTTGTCATGGAGCTTGACAATGGGTTCTCCATCGTCATCTGTGTCATCTAAAGTCACCACGCAATGCTATCAATGGCAACACCCGAGTTAGACAACAATTCTCTATCTGCATCATTAATCCTAATTCTATACGTATTTCACTTCAGAATCATCCATGGTTATCGTACCACACTGCTTATGAAGAGTTGGTTGATCACAATATCGCAGCGGCGCTTGTTGCGACCGATCGTGGTCACTTTGCCCCGGAAGTAGATGTGGTCGCTGTCATCCGCTGGTTCCTTTGATACGAGCGTGAATCGTCCCCAGGGATCCGCCAGGTCCTGTTGTGGTTCGTTCTTTTTCTCTTGCTGTATCGCCATGGTGGGCGATGCACTTGACACTACTTTGCCTGGATGGAAAATGAAATGCTACCGTTGGATATTTTCAACCAATCGGAGTAGTGATATCAACCGTTTTATGACGAATTAGATGCCTGAATTTGATGTTGAAGGTAGTTTACCACAATTGGCAAGCTAATCAATCTACCAGTCCATAGGAAAAGGAAGACACCAACAGAAAGAGAAAGCAGAAAGTCACATTCAATGTGGCACGCATATTGTCGTCTAGCTGCGGAAGGAGCGCGAGAACTGCTCGCGAGCCGAAGCAAACGCCTGTATGGTAATAGCATAATGCAGAGTAAGCAAACCAAACTTGTAGTAAACGATAGTTTTCGCAATTCCGACCTGTGAAATCGTGAGTTCTGCCATGGGAACGTCGTTGTCAATACCCTGAGAAAAAAAACATTGTCAGTGTAACGGTGTTGATCAGGCCAAACAAATAGGAAACCAGAGTTCTTACGCGCATGAGAACGCGGTTCGAGATCGACGGCGTGTTGACCTCCAAAATGATTCTACAATTGCCTCATTAGATCTTACAAGTACAACAAAGAAAAAAGCACCGATATCTTACCCGCCATCGACGACCTCATCGAACGTAAGCAGCACCAGCTCGATGTTGTCCAGCATCACGTGACGGTCCATCCGTCCCCTAAAAATGCAAAACCACAGAGTCAAACATACTGTACAGGCATCGCAGTTACAATATACGTACTTGAGTAAATTACTGACAGCATCGAAGGCCGAATCCAAGACGGTCAGCAAGATGAGTTCGTTCTACCACAACAGACAATCGCGTCAGTCCACACTCTTGAAGACTCCATTAGATTGCCACTCACCTCCGTAGCCGATCCTACCACGTGCATTATAGCATCTGACCCACAGCGGGTACACGCTCACAACGTTTTCCACGAGGATAATGTCGGCTGATACAATTGAACAAGTCAGAATGCGTCCCAATCGTCGCCAACGCAGTAACAGCGCTCATACCTTCCATACGAGCGTTCGAGTTCTTGGTCTTGGCATACAGTTTCTTCTCCAGTGCGAGTTGTTCCTTCTGCGTTGGGTACGACTTGTCGTAGTACTTAGCGCACACACGATTGCCATCGCTATCCAAGATGAAGATCGCTTCACACTCGGAGACGTCGCTACACAGCATTCACGACAAACCACGAGATCAGGAATGATATACGAATGGATATTACATCTCCTAGTGTTCTACTGTCGTCTAGACGCATAGAGATCGCTGAAGCCGCACCTTCACCATATTTAAATGTGTTTTGCGAGGGGGAGCTCTGATCGCTAGGTGGGAATGTCTGATTGGCTAAAATTGAACACATAATCGGACATGAAGCGTTGTCTATTGATCTGTGAACGAGTCCTTATAAAATGATTCTCTTTCGCTGCTTTATCAAAAGTGGGACTTCATGCTGCTTG
>VOQZ01000152.1:0-41336 GCA_008079305.1 Phytophthora palmivora | reverse complement strand
GGGCGCTCAAGTCGCGCGTGAAATGCATCTTGCTTGGACAGTGCATTCCAGTACCGAGCCCAAACAATTTGCGCCATATCTCACCACGCCAAACTTTTATCACTCAAGCGTTGGTTAAAAAATTGACCATGCACTACGATGCCACAAATGAGCGCTACGTTGATCCGACAGGGCGGCTAGACACAAATATTGTTGATATTATTTTGCGGTGCCTCGTAGGGGTCGCCACCAACTTTCTCGACACATGTGGTGACGCATCAACTTGACCTGCCAGCCACATGCCACCTAGTTTCTCGGCCCATGTGGTGGCAAGTCAACTTAACCTCGTATTATAAGCCAAGCACTCCCAATGCACGCATCTGGAGAGGTGCAGCCAAATCAGGTGGCACCATCTAAGATTACCCTGTCCGACATGAAGCTGTCCTAATGATCATTGCCAGCAATCAATGCCATGCGTTGAATGTATGTGTTGGTTTTGTGAGCCTGCTAACAATTTCGAGAGGGGATACAAAGTGGACTATACAGTCTATTTAATCCCGTACTTAGCATAAACCGTTACTGTACTGCGCTAAAATCAGTATCTTCACTGAAATCTGATCATGGCAATAGGCAGAGTAGCTGGGCTGCTGGCGCTCGGCACGCTGGCGACCGCGGACGCAGCGTTGTATACGCCCGAGTCGGGACTCCGTCAAGTGCGTTGTCGACTCTTCCGTCCACCAATTGACACGAATGCATGGCGTCCGTCCGTCGTCTGTCGTCTCACCCTCCATGTGGTGTCATTCACAGGTCATTGTGCTGTCTCGCCATGGCGTGCGTGGTCCCTACGGCTTGGGCACCGAGTCCCCGTCCGAGGAAATGATGAAGCAGTACGTGCGCAACCCGAACCTCGATCTCCCGTTGAGCGCGTATGCGTGGGGTACGTCGGAGACAGAAGATCCGACGGAGATCGTGTCGCCCAAGCTCACGAAGCACGGTTTTAATGTGGTAAAGCGCATGGGCGAGGGGGTAACAAAAGTGTTGTGAAAATACTGTATTCATGTGGACTGACCAACTCTTTACGGAAAATTAATTCGAGCAGTACTTTCGTGACCACCTCTACGATGATGAATTTTAAAACGTCACGTGCCAGGAAACATTTGCTTATGCGGACAACAACCAGCGTGATAATGTACATGTTTTATACATTTAAATGTTTGTGAAATACTGGTCTAATGTGGTGTGCTGGGATAGTTGACGGCGCTTGCGTTTTTGAGTGGGCTTTATCCGTCGTGCAAGGAGCTTGTGCCGATCACCAAGGAAACTGAGTTGTTGTTTGAACAAGGTCAAGATCCTACGGCTGATTGCCCCGTATGCTCCAAAGCTGGTGGGTTTGATTGCATATGGCGATGACAAATGGAACTTGGCTGATTAGGGTCGCTGAATCTCGGCTTGTACTGTGTGTTGCCATCAATGCAGTGTATGAAGGAATCACAGGAAGTAACGACACTAGGTTTATTCTTCAAGAGATCCATGACGAGGTTGAAGAAATCAACGAACTTCTCCAGTGTTGTGCCGCATCTGTGTGCAACACCAATCAAGATGTCAACCCTGTGGAGTCCGCAGTGTGTGACCTGTTTGGAATTCCTACCCAGTGGAATGGGGCGTTCTATCTGCCTTGGAAAGACACTCTCTCCAACGCTGACTATTTCTCAGAGTGGTTATTGCTACAAAGTCTCAATAATATGAGCTTGCCCTCGCAGCTATCGTTCGAGAAAATTTTATCGTTGGCCAAAATCCACGAGGTTTGTCTCTCTTTTGTTTTCAGCAATGCTTACTAACGTTATTATGGTGCTAATGATGTAGACGCACATGGATCTCATTACCAACGAGGTCAACTCTGCGAGCTTTGGTGCGACGTTGCTTGCCCACATCACGGCTAGCTTCGAGCAAAATGTTTTGCAAAAGTCATTGCCTATTGCAAAAGGTAGAGGACCCCACCTACAGGGCCCAGAAAATCGGCTTTGTACTATGCTGCCCATGATATCAACTTGCTGTATGTTCGCAACCTATTAAGGTAAGGTATTGTGAGTATTCAATATCGACACGATGCGGCACGACTTATAACGATATATATGATGGTATAGATTGGAATGGTATACGAAAGGATGGCACCCACATCAACCAGTACCCGGAAGCATGCTTGTCTTCGAGCTTCACGCCACACCTTCGGATGATGACGACCACACAACTGCGAAGTCGCGGAACTTAAAGTCCGAAAAGACGAGTGGGGTGCATGTGGCTTGGCATTTAGGAGGGGCAGAAGGTGTGGCCACAGACGATGAAAGCAGATTCTATGTGAAGCTATACTTCGTTGCAGCTACTCCTGAACAGATTCGTAATGGCGATGAGTTGTCTCCAGAAAACGTGAGATCAACATTGTGTCGTTTTGCGTATTGTAGAGCCGCAAATACTGACGAATATTGCATGACAGGCTCCCAACCGCGTGCAAGTGATCATTCCTTCATGCTCGGAGGAAGTCAAAATTGGCGATGGGACCACCGATGTACGCTGTCCGTTTTCAGTATTCAAGAGGTTGATCGGTAAAACTCTCAAGCACGTTTGCGTCGCTGATACGCTTCGTCCGTTTATTGAGTCGTTGACTCATGAAAAGCAATTGAACAACATCTCAACCACCGCCTCCATGGATCAAGATCGACTTGTTGAAGTCACCCATACTGGAAACAATACGCAGCAATCTCAGCCCGCCGCTGCATTCGAGGCGTCGCTGTGGACGCTGTTCGCCGTCCTGAACCTCTGCTTCGTTGTACTTTTGATTCATCGTGCCGTCAAACGCTACACGGAGCACCAGAGATACGGATCCATTCCAATGCAAATGAACAACTAAAACTTGGACAAGTACTTCAGTAGTTTGTACATTGCGAATACAAATTATTGCTAGTACCGACTACTTCAATTCGTGATTTCATCTCTCTAGCTGCACATGTCCACGGAGAAATGATTGCCTGCATCATCAATTGAAGTCTTGATAGCCTGGTAAGTCATGAGCAAAGTGCCAATTGTCACGGAAGCACTGATGCAGAGAATGATAATGGATTGACGTCCTGTACGACGCACGAAGCCAAGAATCACCACCTGCGAAGCCGATGTCACCACGAATGCCACAGCACACAACAACAGTGCCCAGTCCCACGCGATCATTTCGAATACAGCAAATTTCGCCGTAGCTGCAGCGGATGAGTACAAAATCATCAATGCCATGGTTGACGAAGCCACTTCAGGCACAATGCCCAGCTCAATCATGATGGGACCAGTGATGATACCTCCACCAACACCAAACATGCCTGCAACAATACCTGCGACCGCACAACCCAGTGGGAAGTACACTACCGTCTTCTTGGTCCACTGGATGTCACCTTCCACATACTGGTAGTTTAGCGCTTTCTTGCGCAAATACACCTTGTGCAAATAGTGCGAAGTCAGCACAACAAAAATGGCCACCCACGGAATCTCAATCAACAAAATCACCCAGTACGCCACACCTCCGCAGTCCACGGATGCATCACCAATGCTCGTAGCCACGACACCGAGGTAGCAGATCATGATGGCGATATGTGGTCCCCATGCAAAGTGTCGTTCCTTCTCCAAAATCTGCGCAACTGTACCAACTTCATCAGCTTCTACCGGCTTGGAGACAACAACTTCACTAGTCGTAGATCTTGAGATACTGAAGCGCTTTTCATCCGAGATGTCGTCGTGTCCAGAAGGTGTGGAAGCTTGGATGTAGATGCTGGGGCTAGCTGGTACGTCCGCTTTTGATTCACCTACAACAGCTTCTACCATTTTCTTTTGAGCCATTTCTTTCTTGAATAGACGAATACCTCTCAATGTCATGCGTGCATCACTAACACCAAGCACCACAACAAAAAGCAGCGACACGATATAGCTCGGGATAAGCTTGTTGATCACTGCACCTAACACTGTACCTCCGATCACGACGGGGATCATTCCTAATGCTAGCTCCGGATCGATTAATGGTCGATCCACCATCGGATGACGCTTGTTCATGTTAAACCAGGTATTTGCAACGGCGCCACCGAGGATGGAGACGTTGGAAATTGGCGTCGCGCGCTTGATGTCAAAGCCCATGATGAGCACCATTGCAGGAACCAGGATGACGCCTCCTCCAATTCCTCCTGCCGACGACACGGCTAGTCCGATGATCATAAATGCGATGGCCAGTACATCGTACGTGTCCATTTCAGACAGGCTCGGCACGCTATCTCCGTTGCCATCGTCAGCAACTGCGTATGGGAGGGCTGCCGCGATCGCCAGAACCACGCATATCGAAAGGAGTGTGTGATGGCATTGTGGACGGATGCATCTCACTGAAGAAGTGCCCATTGCTATTGCTTGTGTCGGAGCTCGCAGGTATGAAAGTGAGAAGACAATGGCGAGCACAGTCGATTCTTGCGAAGTGAGACGGTCAAGATGAGTGTGCAAGACTTGCTGCCGTTTGATCTAGACCATCCCAGCAAAATCGCTTCGTGTAGTCGCAAGTCGCAGTTGAGCAGAAGTATCTTGCAGTCACAACTAATGAGCCAGGCGGCGATGGACATGATATGTCATGTTGAAGTGAGCGTTGCGATTAGAGCAATGCCGGACGTGCACGCCTCGCACCAGTGTTTACACTACATGTATTGAGCCAACACTACAAGCGTATAAGCTATCCCTGGACTCATGTATGCATACCCTCCTCCAATGGAAGTGACGCCCTAGAGACCGACAGTAGCGATGCAGACTGCAGTCAATTGGCTCCCTCGTTGTCCGAATAGGATCCGATAACATGCCCACGTCACGTCCAGCAGCTAACCCACGCTGGTGAGTGCTGGTCACTTCAGTATAGAACGTCCATACGTTACCACACAAACAGACACAAACATCGCCACCTTCACTCACTTTGAAACTCGCGGTCTGTATAGCAGTCGCACCATGGCCATCTCGGCTATCCATCCGCGCGTCCGCTATGTCGCACTCTCCCTCCTAGTCGCTGCAGTGCTCAGCACTGTGCTCGCTGACGACAGTAGCAGCGACGACGATGGTGTGCCGAGTCTGTCCGAAATGGACACGTACGATGCACTGGCCATCGCGTTTATGGTGCTTGGACTGGCGGTCTCTTCCGCTGGCGGCGTGGGCGGCGGCGTCATCATGGTGCCGGCCATGGTGCTCATCATGAGCTTCGACATCAAGCGTGCGACGCCCATTTCCAACGTCGCCATCCTGGGCGGCGCGGTGGCCAATGCGTGGTTTAACATGCGCAAGCGTCATCCGAGCGTTGACCGCCCATTGATCGACCCAGAGCTTGCGCTCGGGATGATCCCCGTCGTGATCGGTGGAACCGTCTTGGGCGCAGTGATCAACAAGCTCATTCCGAGCTACGTCTTGTCGTTGCTCTTTGTCGTTGTACTTGCTGTTGGTGGCTCGCGCACAATGATGAAAGGCATCCGTCTGCACAAGAAAGAGGTCGCTAAGAAGAAAGAGACGGAAGCTGCAGCCGACGCCATGATGGTGAACATCCCTGCCAGCCGGGTGCTTACGTCCAGGTTAGTACGCCACAAACGTCCGAAGAAAAGCGTTCCAGCGTCTCAGGAGACGCTGCTACAACTAAAGTGGCTGCAGGCGATGGAGCTGAAGCTGCTGGTACAGTTGCGCAGATTTTGGAGAAGGAACGACACTTTGCATGGGGACCACATATCGCCATCATGATCTGCTACCTCGGTGTCGTGGCTACGAGCATTGGTGATGCATCCGTGGACTGCGGAGGTGTGGCGTACTGGGTGATTTTGTTGATTGAGATTCCGTGGGTGGCCATTTTTGTTGTGCTGACTTCGCACTATTTGCACAAGGTGTATTTGCGCAAGAAAGCGCTAAACTACCAGTACGTGGAAGGTGACATCCAGTGGACCAAGAAGACGGTAGTGTACTTCCCACTGGGTTGTGCGGTCGCAGGTATTGTTGCAGGCATGTTTGGTGTTGGTGGAGGTATCATCACTGGTCCCATCATGATTGAGCTGGGCATTGTGCCTGAAGTGGCTTCTTCCACGACGGCATTGATGATTTTGTACTCCTCCGCTGCAGCTACGGCGAAATTTGCTGTATTCAAAATGATCGCGTGGGACTGGGCATTGTTGCTGTGTGCTGTGGCATTCGTGGTGACTTCAGCTTCGCAGGTGGTGATCCTCGGTTTCGTTCGGAGGACGGGTCGCCAGTCTATTATCGTGCTATGCATTGCTACGGCTGTGCTTATTGGAGCTGTGATCATGACTTACCAGGCCATCAAGTCCACCATCGACGATGCTGGTGATCACTTTTCCGCAGACATTTGCAGCTAGTAATTGATTTCAGACCATACACTTGAATACAGCGGTAGACTTTGCCGAAAATGGCACAGGATTCTTGGTCGCGAGGATTACATCCACCGTAGCAGAAACTGAGGTGGCTTCGTGGCGTTGAAGTTTTCTCCATCACCGGAAAACGCATAACGCCGGGACAGCTATTCCTGCGATACTCTAAAAAACGACTGGTACGTGGGTGATGTGGAGATCATTTCGTTGCCTTGCGCTTGAAGCACGCACTGCCGAACAATCCCCACTCGACAAATTGAGACCTCTGAGCATCGCTTGCAAGATATCCGATGCACAAAAACACTCGATGTTCACCGTCAACATTAGCACTGACAGCGCTGCTGGTCTCGGTGCTCTCTCTGGCAGTCACTGCATCGGAGGATGGAAGTAGCAAAAGCTCAAGTGATGGAGTCCCGGAGCTTCGCGACTTATCAACATTTAACACGTACGATGCGCTAGGTCTAGTTTTCATCTCTCTGGGGCTTGCTGTCTCGGCTGCAGGTGGCGTAGGCGGCGGAACTATTCTCGTGCCAGCAATGGTTCTCATCATGGACTTTGACATCAAGCGTGCAACACCCATTTCCAACTTAGCCATTGTCGGCGGAGCTGTCGCTAATGCTTGGTTTAATATCCGCAAACGTCACCCAGTTGCAGATCGTCCGCTGATCGACTCGGACTTGTGTTTGGCTATGATTCCGCTTGTTATGGGAGGTGCTGTGGTAGGCACTGTGTTCGCCAAATTGCTACCAAGTTACTTGCTCTCACTGCTCTTTGTCGTGGTGCTTGTGTTGGGCGGTACCCGCGCAGTCTCAAAAGGCATCAAGATGCACCGTGCTGAGATGAAAAGCTGCAAAGTGCAGGAAGTAGCCCCTGCACCAACAGCTGAACCAACAAATGAGCTACAAACTACTGCCTACGTAGCGGTGTGTTCACCAAGTTCATGGGCTGAGGATAAATCAACTGAAGATGTGTCTAGAGATTCAGCTAACGATTCCCTGCTGAAAGGATCAGGGAGCTTGTCGAACGAGTGCGGTAGTCCCAGTGTTGCAACGGACGACGAAGTGCTGGCCGAAATCTTGGAACGTGAACGCCACTTCTCACTAACCAAACAAGGAGTCATCATGCTCTGCTACTTGGGAATCGTGTCGGCAAGTATCGGTGGGGCGATCGTCACGTGTGGTGGTACCGCGTACTGGTTACTGTTTATCTTGGAAGTTCCTTGGATTGCTGGTTTCGGAGTCTACACGGCAGTTTACCTGTCCCGACAGCACATCAGCAAGGTATCAGTGAACTACGTGTTCGCAGCAGGTGATGTTCACTGGACGAAGGAGGCGGTTGTTCGCTTTCCTTTGGCCTGTGCTGGTGCAGGTCTGATTGCTGGTCTCTTTGGTGTTGGTGGAGGAATCGTCACTGGTCCTCTCATGATTGAAATGGGGATCGTTCCTGAGGTGGCGTCGGCCACCACAGCTCTCATGGTACTCTACTCTTCGGCTGCTGCAACTGCTAAATTCGCGGTATTCAATATGATTGCGTGGGACTGGGCTTTGTTGTTGTCTGCGCTTGCGTTTGTCGTCACGGCCATCTCGCAGGTGGTCATTTGGGTTTCGTACGCCGAACGGGTCGTCAGTCTGTGATCGTGCTGTGCATTGGCGCGACAATCTGCATTGGAGCTGTTCTCATGACGTACCAAGCTGTGAAGAGCACAATCAAACATGCTGGAGAGCCTTTCGAGGTAAACGTGTGCAGGTAATTTCAATCCTACCGATCCTGAAAATGATCCCTGCATAATATGAAGACAACTACATGGAAATACTTCAAGTGTACTTTTGAGCAATTTGCATCGTGAACCTTAGTGTCTTTGGTTGAGTAGGCCAGTGTGATGTGGATGAAACGCACATCCACATCGAACTTAGCTCACGACATTTATGCTAGTATAAAATGGTAACTTCCACCAGAATACTTCACTCAGTGTCACTGCACCACAAGAAGTAATAACTCTCCGACAGACTCGAACGTGTTGATCACGTGCAGTATGGGGAAACACTCCTCGGTATTGTCCATATTGGTTCTACTTCTCTCTCTGCTTGCATTGATGACCACCGCATCAACCGAGACTAAAAGCAGTAGCACCAACTCAAGTGAAGGAGTTTCAGACCTGCGAAATCTGTCGACCTTCGGCCACAATGATGTGCTAGCGCTCGTATTCATCACCGTCGGGCTTGCTGTCTCGGCTGCAGGTGGCGTAGGTGGCGGAACTATTCTCGTGCCAGCAATGGTTCTCATCATGGACTTTGACATCAAGCGTGCAACACCCATTTCCAACTTAGCCATTGTCGGCGGAGCTGTCGCTAATGCTTGGTTTAATATCCGCAAACGTCACCCAGTTGCAGATCGTCCTCTGATCGACTCGGACTTGTGTTTGGCTATGATTCCGCTTGTTATGGGAGGTGCTGTGGTAGGCACTGTGTTCAACAAGTTGCTACCAAGTTACATGTTGTCACTGCTCTTTGTCGTGGTCCTCATGTTAGCTGGTATTCGAACCATGTCAAAAGGAATCGATATGCACCATATCGAGAACAGATCCATTCAAGAGGTTACTCCAACTCCAACAATCGAATCAACCGATATCTCGAAAGCTGATGCATATCCTAGCATGTTCATAAGAGACAACACTATTTACGAGGGTGGTGATGATCCAGCCAACTTTTTCCTGCTCAAAGGTCAAAGACGATTAACAAATGAGTATGGGTCTTTTGAAGCTTTTCACAACTATGACCTGACTAAAATCTTGGAACGTGAACGCCACTTCTCACTAACCAAACAAGGAGTCATCATGCTCTGCTACTTGGGAATCGTGTCGGCAAGTATCGGTGGGGCGATCGTCACGTGTGGTGGTACCGCGTACTGGTTACTGTTTATCTTGGAAGTTCCTTGGATTGCTGGTTTCGGAGTCTACACGGCAGTTTACCTGTCCCGACAGCACATCAGCAAGGTATCAGTGAACTACGTGTTCGCAGCAGGTGATGTTCACTGGACGAAGGAGGCGGTTGTTCGCTTTCCTTTGGCCTGTGCTGGTGCAGGTCTGATTGCTGGTCTCTTTGGTGTTGGTGGAGGAATCGTCACTGGTCCTCTCATGATTGAAATGGGGATCGTTCCTGAGGTGGCGTCGGCCACCACAGCTCTCATGGTACTCTACTCTTCGGCTGCTGCAACTGCTAAATTCGCGGTATTCAATATGATTGCGTGGGACTGGGCTTTGTTGTTGTCTGCGCTTGCGTTTGTCGTCACGGCCATCTCGCAGGTGGTCATTTGGGTTTCGTACGCCGAACGGGTCGTCAGTCTGTGATCGTGCTGTGCATTGGCGCGACAATCTGCATTGGAGCTGTTCTCATGACGTACCAAGCTGTGAAGAGCACAATCAAACATGCTGGAGAGCCTTTCGAGGTAAACGTGTGCAGGTAATTTCAATCCTACCGATCCTGAAAATGATCCCTGCATAATATGAAGACAACTACATGGAAATACTTCAAGTGTACTTTTGAGCAATTTGCATCGTGAACCTTAGTGTCTTTGGTTGAGTAGGCCAGTGTGATGTGGATAAAACGCACATCCACATCGAACTTAGCTCACGACATTTATGCTAGTATAAAATGGTAACTTCCACCAGAATACTTCACTCAGTGTCACTGCACCACAAGAAGTAATAACTCTCCGACAGACTCGAACGTGTTGATCACGTGCAGTATGGGGAAACACTCCTCGGTATTGTCCATATTGGTTCTACTTCTCTCTCTGCTTGCATTGATGACCACCGCATCAACCGAGACTAAAAGCAGTAGCACCAACTCAAGTGAAGGAGTTTCAGACCTGCGAAATCTGTCGACCTTCGGCCACAATGATGTGCTAGCGCTCGTATTCATCACCGTCGGGCTTGCTGTCTCGGCTGCAGGTGGCGTAGGTGGCGGAACTATTCTCGTGCCAGCAATGGTTCTCATCATGGACTTTGACATCAAGCGTGCAACACCCATTTCCAACTTAGCCATTGTCGGCGGAGCTGTCGCTAATGCTTGGTTTAATATCCGCAAACGTCACCCAGTTGCAGATCGTCCTCTGATCGACTCGGACTTGTGTTTGGCTATGATTCCGCTTGTTATGGGAGGTGCTGTGGTAGGCACTGTGTTCAACAAGTTGCTACCAAGTTACATGTTGTCACTGCTCTTTGTCGTGGTCCTCATGTTAGCTGGTATTCGAACCATGTCAAAAGGAATCGATATGCACCATATCGAGAACAGATCCATTCAAGAGGTTACTCCAACTCCAACAATCGAATCAACCGATATCTCGAAAGCTGATGCATATCCTAGCATGTTCATAAGAGACAACACTATTTACGAGGGTGGTGATGATCCAGCCAACTTTTTCCTGCTCAAAGGTCAAAGACGATTAACAAATGAGTATGGGTCTTTTGAAGCTTTTCACAACTATGACCTGACTAAAATCTTGGAACGTGAACGCCACTTCTCACTTACCAAACAAGGAGTCATCATGCTCTGCTACTTGGGAATCGTGTCGGCAAGTATCGGTGGGGCGATCGTCACGTGTGGTGGTACCGCGTACTGGTTACTGTTTATCTTGGAAGTTCCTTGGATTGCTGGTTTCGGAGTCTACACGGCAGTTTACCTGTCCCGACAGCACATCAGCAAGGTATCAGTGAACTACGTGTTCGCAGCAGGTGATGTTCACTGGACGAAGGAGGCGGTTGTTCGCTTTCCTTTGGCCTGTGCTGGTGCAGGTCTGATTGCTGGTCTCTTTGGTGTTGGTGGAGGAATCGTCACTGGTCCTCTCATGATTGAAATGGGGATCGTTCCTGAGGTGGCGTCGGCCACCACAGCGCTCATGGTACTCTACTCTTCGGCTGCTGCAACTGCTAAATTCGCGGTATTCAATATGATTGCGTGGGACTGGGCTTTGTTGTTGTCTGCGCTTGCGTTTGTCGTCACGGCCATCTCGCAGGTGGTCATTTTGGGTTTCGTACGCCGAACGGGTCGTCAGTCTGTGATCGTGCTGTGCATTGGCGCGACAATCTGCATTGGAGCTGTTCTCATGACGTACCAAGCTGTGAAGAGCACAATCAAACATGCTGGAGAGCCTTTCGAGGTAAACGTGTGCAGGTAATTTCAATCCTACCGATCCTGAAAATGATCCCTGCATAATATGAAGACAACTACATGGAAATACTTCAAGTGTACTTTTGAGCAATTTGCATCGTGAACCTTAGTGTCTTTGGTTGAGTAGGCCAGTGTGATGTGGATGAAACGCACATCCACATCGAACTTAGCTCACGACATTTATGCTAGTATAAAGTAACTTCCACCAGAATACTTCACTCAGTGTCACTGCACCACAAGAAGTAATAACTCTCCGACAGACTCGAACGTGTTGATCACGTGCAGTATGGGGAAACACTCCTCGGTATTGTCCATATTGGTTCTACTTCTCTCTCTGCTTGCATTGATGACCACCGCATCAACCGAGACTAAAAGCAGTAGCACCAACTCAAGTGAAGGAGTTTCAGACCTGCGAAATCTGTCGACCTTCGGCCACAATGATGTGCTAGCGCTCGTATTCATCACCGTCGGGCTTGCTGTCTCGGCTGCAGGTGGCGTAGGCGGCGGAACTATTCTCGTGCCAGCAATGGTTCTCATCATGGACTTTGACATCAAGCGTGCAACACCCATTTCCAACTTAGCCATTGTCGGCGGAGCTGTCGCTAATGCTTGGTTTAATATCCGCAAACGTCACCCAGTTGCAGATCGTCCTCTGATCGACTCGGACTTGTGTTTGGCTATGATTCCGCTTGTTATGGGAGGTGCTGTGGTAGGCACTGTGTTCAACAAGTTGCTACCAAGTTACATGTTGTCACTGCTCTTTGTCGTGGTCCTCATGTTAGCTGGTATTCGAACCATGTCAAAAGGAATCGATATGCACCATATCGAGAACAGATCCATTCAAGAGGTTACTCCAACTCCAACAATCGAATCAACCGATATCTCGAAAGCTGATGCATATCCTAGCATGTTCATAAGAGACAACACTATTTACGAGGGTGGTGATGATCCAGCCAACTTTTTCCTGCTCAAAGGTCAAAGACGATTAACAAATGAGTATGGGTCTTTTGAAGCTTTTCACAACTATGACCTGACTAAAATCTTGGAACGTGAACGCCACTTCTCACTTACCAAACAAGGAGTCATCATGCTCTGCTACTTGGGAATCGTGTCGGCAAGTATCGGTGGGGCGATCGTCACGTGTGGTGGTACCGCGTACTGGTTACTGCTTATCTTGGAAGTTCCTTGGATTGCTGGTTTCGGAGTCTACACGGCAGTTTACCTGTCCCGACAGCACATCAGCAAGGTATCAGTGAACTACGTGTTCGCAGCAGGTGATGTTCACTGGACGAAGGAGGCGGTTGTTCGCTTTCCTTTGGCCTGTGCTGGTGCAGGTCTGATTGCTGGTCTCTTTGGTGTTGGTGGAGGAATCGTCACTGGTCCTCTCATGATTGAAATGGGGATCGTTCCTGAGGTGGCGTCGGCCACCACAGCGCTCATGGTACTCTACTCTTCGGCTGCTGCAACTGCTAAATTCGCGGTATTCAATATGATTGCGTGGGACTGGGCTTTGTTGTTGTCTGCGCTTGCGTTTGTCGTCACGGCCATCTCGCAGGTGGTCATTTTGGGTTTCGTACGCCGAACGGGTCGTCAGTCTGTGATCGTGCTGTGCATTGGCGCGACAATCTGCATTGGAGCTGTTCTCATGACGTACCAAGCTGTGAAGAGCACAATCAAACATGCTGGAGAGCCTTTCGAGGTAAACGTGTGCAGGTAATTTCAATCCTACCGATCCTGAAAATGATCCCTGCATAATATGAAGACAACTACATGGAAATACTTCAAGTGTACTTTTGAGCAATTTGCATCGTGAACCTTAGTGTCTTTGGTTGAGTAGGCCAGTGTGATGTGGATAAAACGCACATCCACATCGAACTTAGCTCACGACATTTATGCTAGTATAAAATGGTAACTTCCACCGGAATACTTCACTCAGTGTCACTGCACCACAAGAAGTAATAACTCTCCGACAGACTCGAACGTGTTGATCACGTGCAGTATGGGGAAACACTCCTCGGTATTGTCCATATTGGTTCTACTTCTCTCTCTGCTTGCATTGATGACCACCGCATCAACCGAGACTAAAAGCAGTAGCACCAACTCAAGTGAAGGAGTTTCAGACCTGCGAAATCTGTCGACCTTCGGCCACAATGATGTACTAGCGCTCGTATTCATCACCGTCGGGCTTGCTGTCTCGGCTGCAGGTGGCGTAGGCGGCGGAACTATTCTCGTGCCAGCAATGGTTCTCATCATGGACTTTGACATCAAGCGTGCAACACCCATTTCCAACTTAGCCATTGTCGGCGGAGCTGTCGCTAATGCTTGGTTTAATATCCGCAAACGTCACCCAGTTGCAGATCGTCCTCTGATCGACTCGGACTTGTGTTTGGCTATGATTCCGCTTGTTATGGGAGGTGCTGTGGTAGGCACTGTGTTCAACAAGTTGCTACCAAGTTACATGTTGTCACTGCTCTTTGTCGTGGTCCTCATGTTAGCTGGTATTCGAACCATGTCAAAAGGAATCGATATGCACCATATCGAGAACAGATCCATTCAAGAGGTTACTCCAACTCCAACAATCGAATCAACCGATATCTCGAAAGCTGATGCATATCCTAGCATGTTCATAAGAGACAACACTATTTACGAGGGTGGTGATGATCCAGCCAACTTTTTCCTGCTCAAAGGTCAAAGACGATTAACAAATGAGTATGGGTCTTTTGAAGCTTTTCACAACTATGACCTGACTAAAATCTTGGAACGTGAACGCCACTTCTCACTTACCAAACAAGGAGTCATCATGCTCTGCTACTTGGGAATCGTGTCGGCAAGTATCGGTGGGGCGATCGTCACGTGTGGTGGTACCGCGTACTGGTTACTGCTTATCTTGGAAGTTCCTTGGATTGCTGGTTTCGGAGTCTACACGGCAGTTTACCTGTCCCGACAGCACATCAGCAAGGTATCAGTGAACTACGTGTTCGCAGCAGGTGATGTTCACTGGACGAAGGAGGCGGTTGTTCGCTTTCCTTTGGCCTGTGCTGGTGCAGGTCTGATTGC
Organism: Phytophthora palmivora; assembly: GCA_008079305.1. Taxonomy (NCBI): domain Eukaryota; phylum Oomycota; class Peronosporomycetes; order Peronosporales; family Peronosporaceae; genus Phytophthora; species Phytophthora palmivora. Next base: position 26,710 of record VOQZ01000152.1, on the reverse strand, counting down.
TGGTCTCTTTGGTGTTGGTGGAGGAATCGTCACTGGTCCTCTCATGATTGAAATGGGGATCGTTCCTGAGGTGGCGTCGGCCACCACAGCGCTCATGGTACTCTACTCTTCGGCTGCTGCAACTGCTAAATTCGCGGTATTCAATATGATTGCGTGGGACTGGGCTTTGTTGTTGTCTGCGCTTGCGTTTGTCGTCACGGCCATCTCGCAGGTGGTCATTTTGGGTTTCGTACGCCGAACGGGTCGTCAGTCTGTGATCGTGCTGTGCATTGGCGCGACAATCTGCATTGGAGCTGTTCTCATGACGTACCAAGCTGTGAAGAGCACAATCAAACATGCTGGAGAGCCTTTCGAGGTAAACGTGTGCAGGTAATTTCACCCCAAGCAACAGGTGTGTCATGCATAGCCGATCGAACGGTGCACTGATAACTAGAGAATGATAAACCATAATATATTCACAGTTGGTGAACAGTGCAACCTCTAGAATGCACTTACCAGGCGCCGTGAAGCTCACCCTCACGGTCACGGAAGTTGACAGCCGCAGCCTTCAGGTCCTGCACGCCGACCATAGCCTCGCCCAGGTCGGTCGAGATCTCCTTGAGAATCTTGGGGTCGTTGAAGTGAGTCACGGCCTGCACCATAGCGCGAGCGCGCTTGGCCGGGTCACCGCTCTTGAAGATACCAGAACCGACGAACACACCGTCCATACCGAGCTGCATCATGAGAGCAGCATCAGCGGGGGTGGCGACACCACCAGCAGCGAAGTTCACAACAGGCAGCTTGCCCGTGGTGGCGACCTGCTTCACCAGCTCGTACGGGGCCTGCATCTCCTTGGCAGCCACGAACAGCTCGTCCTCGTCCATGGAAGCAAGACGGCGAATCTCACGCTGCACCGAGCGGGCGTGACGCACAGCCTCAACGATGTTGCCAGTACCGGCCTCACCCTTGGTACGCAGCATGGCGGCACCCTCAGCAACACGACGCAGGGCCTCGCCCAGGTTGCGGCAGCCGCACACGAACGGCACCTTGAACTTGTGCTTGTTGATGTGGTTCTCCTCGTCAGCCATGGTCAACACCTCACTCTCGTCAATGTAGTCGATCTCCGTGGCCTCGAGGATCTGCGCCTCCACGAAGTGGCCGATGCGAGCCTTGGCCATGACGGGGATCGTCACGGCCTTCTTGATGGCATCGATCATCTGCGGGTCGCTCATGCGCGCCACACCACCATCCACACGAATGTCAGCGGGGATGCGCTCGAGCGCCATGACGGCCACAGCGCCAGCCTCCTCGGCGATGCGAGCCTGCTCGGCGTTCGTCACGTCCATGATGACACCGCCCTTGAGCATCTTGGCCAGGCCAGCCTTCACGAGGAAGGTGCCTTCAGTCGGAGCCGATCCAGCAGCGGGGGTAGTCTGGGGAGCCATGGTAGTTGTAGCTGCAGCTTGTGATGCACGAGGCGAATTTGGGAATGAGGTGGCAGCATGATTGGCATCAGCTTCGATGGCCCACAATGCCGGTGTCCATGGCCCACAAAAGTTGCATTTCTATTTAAGGCATAGAAATCGGTGTTCTCCAATCAAAACACAGCAGTTACTTAACTATTTTAAGCTCCATTTCTATTTAAATAGAAATGGATTTGCAACAATTTAGATATTATTAAGTTGGTTTCATGCGTATATCATATTTTTATTGTTTTTAAACCAAAATTCTGGTTTAAAGCCGGTTTTATTCAATGTTTTGATGAATGGTGAAAAACCCATCGGACATTTTAATAATCGGAACCTTTAAAGAAATGTAGGTAATTTATCGGATAAATTCCTTAAATTCTGCGAGATACAGCCACGATAGAAAAATAATTTCTAATAAATATGGAAGGATAAATTTGTCGGATCAAAATGATCTCCCTCCAATTCTTCGAAACAGATTTTACTACCGTAGTTCATTCTCCTAATCGGAGGCATTTACAAAAATGTTATGCAACATGTTTCATAGGAATGACCAACCGCGATTGGTCTAAAATACTTGAAATCATAGCGTCAACTTTCCAACTGTTCATTTTGAACTAAGTGTATTCTTCAATATGTCCACGCATCGTAGAAAATGATGGTGTTTGTGATTATCATATCGGTTAGCCACAAAGATAGACTCAAATTCGTAAAGGATGCAAGAGAATTGCAGATTCGTCACGTTATCGTATTCTACTGGCTTGATGAAATTATGACATTATCCTCATATTATGGGAGAAAGGAAGTTAAACTTCAAACTTTCGCTTGTTCAGCGGAGATGTGCTTTATGTGGACCTGAACGCTGTATTGGTGCTGTGAAAAAAATGCTGTTTTCCTAACCGATCAGAGCTGCAACGATCTAGCGCATATCTCGTTTAATGACACCTTTCTAGTCTACACAATGTTAAAACACAGCTGGGATCCTTCTAAAAAAAGTTCTATAAGTTTTGGTGTCCAGAGGTATCTCAAGAGTACCAAGAGTATCTAACGTTCTCCAACGCATATTCGATAACACACTTACTGGAATGGTGAGACAATACGCAGAGAACGGCAAGGCAAAACCCAGAATTTGTTGTTGATCAAATTCAATACGACGCACTAGATATACTCGAATCGTCAGACTACACCTTTGCCAATTCAAGGTGGCGTCAGTGTAAGGCAAAATGAATTGAAGTAACTGAAGTAACTTGCAAAGTTAGAATTTTTCTATTTTGCCGGATTTAGACCTAAGTGGATTTAGTACAGAGCAAATTGATGGTCATTGGTAACCTCCCCAGTCAGCAAGATAAACGAACCGTAGCACACGCTCACAGTGCGCGCACGCGTCTTGGATGCACATCAAGTTCGTAGAGACTGGATGCTAGTAGCCAATCATAATGGCATCCCCCCACTACTGCCCGCACCATCGTCACCCGTGGAACGCCTGAGATAAAGAAGCGGGGCGGGGCACGCTCAGCAAACACGAAGTGCACGCCGTCAATGGACGACGCGCTCGTGGGCTACATCGAGTACAACTGCCAATATACCCTCTCGCAAATGCGAGAGATGCTACACCTCGACTTCGGTGTACTCATTAGCACTTCATTTATAAGCAAGAAGTTGTGTGACAAGTTGTATACCGTGAAGCATGTAAGTTTAATATACACATACTGATTTTGATTGTACGTATACGGTAGTGTACTAAGTAAAGGTACTGTAGTGTTTTGTGAAAGACGGTGCTTTCATCGTCTACTACGGCAAAACCAATCACAATCTCCGTTGTAAAAGAGCGCAGGGGCGGATCCCTATCGGTCGGCGAGCTGTTGTCCTAATCGGAGGTATTTACAAAAAAATTATGCAACATGTTACATATGGGAAGACCAACAGCAACCGCCCTACAGTGGGTCCCCGTTTTTTGGGGTGGACCTTTTATAAACATCAAGGTCGTAAGACTTGCAGAGGGAGGTTTTCGTGTATTCTCTAAAACAAAATAAATACTGTTGTCGTTTTGCTTAATTCATTAGATAGCTGATGTCCAGTTTTGAAATGAAGCCGGTGTGGCACCAACAATTTCGTATTGTTGCATTCGATATTTTTGTAAACCCTTGCGAGCACCGCTTCATACCTGTGTAAAGAGCAACAATCTTATTTTCCTCACTTCGCAAGAACATGTTGATTTCTGCACCCTCCTTCTGAATGCGGTACTCATCCTTCAGGCACTTGATAATGCGTTGATCCATTAGCTGTAGCATATCAGTAGTGTTCGGAGGTAGTTTGTGCACGTGACCTCGCCCTCTAGCAGAATCTCGCTGTGGGGTGAAACATTGTCGAGCTACAGCAGAATATGTTGCCGCTGTATCTGCATGGTCGCGATAAGCTGAGATAGCCAGTCATAATACTTTTCGGTATTCATTCACGACTTGCCCACATTTGTGTAGGTTACACCTAACTCAGTAACATCATTACGGCTTTGCAACGGTTATGACACTACTGCCTTGCCGATGAAGTGTAAAAACAGACGGTCTGTACCATCAGCATTGGGGGAAACACGCACAGTTATGCGTTCCTTAGACTGATTTGTTCCCATCTAGGTTTTTTCAGCCGTCGGTGAGTCCTTTGGCTCTCGCTGATAGAAATAAAGGTTTGCTGGATCCTTAATCCATACTATAAATATTACGAGGATGATATTTAAAACATATTTCATTCAATTCTTCTCTTCCCTTTTTGACATTTTATTCATCAAGCGAGCCTCCCTCTCCGTGACGAAATGGGAACCAAAGTCCATAAGCCAACACCAAATAGACCCGAAATCGCCTTCAGCATCTGCTGCAAGGCGCCGAACTTGACTGCCGTTGATGATGCCACCCTTAGTAGGCTTTGTCCGTTCCAAAAGCCTCCGGTCAGAAGCCCGGATCCTTGCGCTACAATGCCGTTTCCAATCACACTGGGTCTCGGGAATTCTTAAAGTTTGCCTTGGTCTCGATAATACCACGATATTGTAGACTTACCCACTGCAGTCGTTTTTTTAACTCATCAGTAGCCCACGTTGCTAGACGTTTGTGTACCCACAATGGCTCAGCACGGGTCTTACCGCACAACTGATGTTTTTGAACAAGAGTTAATGTCGAATAAGAGAGGAATGACTCGCCATGGCAAGAATTTGAAAATTGAATAATGAGTGATTTTGTATCCAACCCATTTCGCGCCGAAGTTTGAATCAGGATTGGCCGACGTGTCATATCTCCTTGAGGAGGGGGAAATCTTTAAAAAAGGATGGGTACCTGTATGCACATATTCCTCCACCATCATCATAGCTTCTAGAAGCTTCCACAACCGCTCTACGTCTGTTTTCTATATTGTCAATACCATACTAACTTTAAGTACTTCCTAGGCTATCACCTATTGGTCATATTATTGACCAATCCTATTACACTCACCCTTCCTCTGACGTGCGCGCCTCTCTGGACTTGCCATTCCCGAAATAGAGCGAAAGCCGCAAGGTCGCCTGCCGTCAATTCTCGCTGGGATTCGTCCGACCACCTGCCCCTTCGCTTCCTTACGGTTGCCTGGTTACTGGTGGTTTGGATAGGTCCCTTGAGGCGATGGTTGTACCTTCGGTGGTAGCTCCCGCGATGGCTTCTGCGTCAGCGGCACCAAAGGCGCCCGCTTCATCACTTGACCCGTCCCTTGAGCAGACTGTGTCCCCTCGCCTGAGCGTGGCCATCCAGTCACGGACCTGAATGCGGAGGAGGAGGATCTATGGGAAGATCTCCTTCGCGGAAGCACTCTGCCTGTTGTCCAGTATTCAACTGCTAGTTCTTCTCCCCCAACGTCACCTTTGGGTCCCTGCTCATCGCCATCTCCTCCGATTGATGTCTCGGCCGAAAGTTCCGTGCCCACGCGCATTCAGGAGTTGATGTACGAGGTCGAGTTCGAGTGGCCGTCCGACGGCGAAGTGAATGACAGCTCTACAAGCAATGTTGATGCGGGTGGCCAAGAGGTCTGTGAAGAACCGGCTGAATTGGCTCCTGGAACGGGACTTTCAACGACAGTGACGAGGAGGAAGCCGATCGACCGCGACGCTCTCGGTTACGTCGTGGGAACGAGATCTCTCATTGGCATCCTTCACTTCCGGAGCCTCCCGTAATGCATCCTTCGACGCAACATCAAAACCGTTACGTACCGAAACCCGACTGGGATTACGATGTGTCGTCTGAAATAGTGTGTTTGCTGGATGTCCAGGGGGAGATACCGCATCGTTGCTATTTAGTACACTGAAAGGGCCGTCCTTTGCAGATGAGCTGGGTTTGGATGGAGCGTTTGGATAACCCCTCGTGTAGGCCGATGATGCAGCAAGTTGATGAGTGGAAAGCTTCTGATGATGATCTTCCTTTCACGGCTTGGGCTGGTCAATGTGACAGTGCGTCGGAAGCTGGGACTTCCTTCATGGATGCTCTTAGAGCAGCGTTGTACTATCTCGGTCAGTCAAATCTTGTTACTATGGAGATGTGGGATGCCTTTGAGGATACCCGACCTTCTGCTATCAAGTATGGAGTTTCACGTGAAGATGTGTCCGAGTTTTTCAAGTTTCTTCAACGGCAGAGTATTCCCTTGGATTACGACCATCTTCACCGGAATATCTTGTCAACTTCGAGCGCTAATGTTTCCACATTTCAGGACTTTTGTCAAAATCTTGTCCCAGGTGCTTACTTGGTTAGTGCAAGTCAAGACGGGGTTGGTCACTGCTTCGTCGTGGATTCTCGTGGACCTGGCGAACGCCTTCTCGCTTTGGATCAGTACGATGAAGAAGAAGATCTTCCGGCGACTGTTCTACTGCTGAGTAATCAGCTATGGATCCAACATGTGAAATGGGTCACCCATGTCGAGTTGAAGCATGGCTACAAGTGTCGTCACGGTAAACGCTTGTCGAAGACGCAACGGAAGCGGCAGAAACGTCTGAAGATGCAGGAGCAACAACAGTAGGGGATGCAGTACGGGAATACATGTAGACCTTTGAGCCCCCCTTTTTTGGTTGCTCTCATCGTCGCCTTCGCTTCTTCCGTCTTCCTTCTTCGAATTTTGCTATGAGGTCCGGGACTTGCGAGAGATTATCCACTGGTTCCCATGTTGATTGCTCTTCTCCCGCCTACTCCACAATGAATTCAGTACGTCGTTTCCGGCGACGCTTTCCCTTGATGCTCTTTATCACATGGCCAACGCTTCCGTCAGCAAATATCACCTCGCTAGGTTTAGACAGCCGTGTTGACTCCTTGTATGGCTTCAACGACCCCGTGTTGAAAACTGGGAGGAACTTGTTTCCTGGTTGGATGTTGAGCTCGTATGCATGGTTGTGTACCCTCCGTACTACCGTGTATGGTCCGATCCATTTCGGACCACACTTGGACGAGTTGGGTAGGCCAGTGTGCTTCGGGTCAAGGTTCCTCGTACTCAAATACACTTGATCGCCAACGTTGAAGACTTGTTCCTCGCAATTCCTGTCGTAGATGTCGCGCATCCTCTCTTGAGCTTGAGCGAGTGCTTCTCGACATCGAAACAGTATCGCGTTCTGGTGTTCGTGGAATTCGGCGCCGCGACGACTCTTGGGCACGTTCTGACACTGTTCCGCTGCAAGTTGAAGTGGATTCAAAGGGATATACCCTAGATCAGCTTCGAAAGGTGCAAGTTTGGTGCTGGAGTTTACTGTTGAACAAGATGTAAATCCCAGTCATCTTACAACGGTCCCACGTAGCTACGTAGGTATTCTTCGAGCGTGCGATTCATTCGCTCTGTCTGTCCGTCGCCTTGGGCATGGTGTGCGACGGTCATGCACAACCTCATTTCGACCGATTTGAAGATGTGTTGCCACAAGCGGGAACGAATTTCCTATCTCGATCTGATACTATGCTTGTTGGGATTCCGTGTAACTTCCAGATGTGATCAACAAAAAGTTGTGCTACACCTTCAGCCGTTGTGGACACGAAGTGGCAACGCTTCGTCAGGCGATCGACGACAACCCAGATGGAGTTGACTTTGCGCTTTGTCTGTGGTAAGTCTGTGATGAACTCCATTGAGATTGATCTCCAGCGTTCACCCGGTATTTTCAGTGGTTCAAGCAAGCCGGGAGCTTTTGTCAGCCTCGGCTTATTCCGTCGGTATGGCTCACAGTCTGCAATGAATTTCTGGATCGACTTCATCATCTTGGACCAGTACAAATGGCGTGCTAGCGTTAAATTCGTTCTCTCAACCCCTGTGTGACCACCGTAGTTTGCATCGTGACATTATCCAATGATCTGTTGTCTCAACTTCGCATCGTTGGGAACAACGATTCGGGGATTGTCATCTGCTGGGGATTGGTCCTGCAAAAGACCGTGTTCTTCGAAGTAGCATCGGTACAACTTCCGATGCTGTTTACGCTCTTTGAGTTTCAGATGTTGTGGAGCGCTGCTTGATCGCAGCTAAGATGATCCTTGCTTTGCGATTCTTGTTGTATGCTTTCTTGATCTTCGAGATGATATCCGAGTTCATGGCCACATCGCTTATCGCCAAGCTGAATGACGTATCGTTGAAACTGGTAATGCTCAAGTCATGGAAGAACTTGGTCTCGGGTTGCAGATCGGCCCTTCGACTCCTGCGTCCGCAATTCAATTCTTCGCACCTGAGAGTACGAGAATGTTGGTTGGTACTCAGTGAGGATGTCGTACCATCGCGCTAAACGACGATTCGCCATCTTCTGAGTGAACAAACCCTCAAGACTTTTATGATCTGTTTCGACGATTGATGGTTTATCCAAACAGTTTACCCGAAAGGCCGCAAGTGAATTGACGATAGCCAAGCGTTCCTGCTGCCGTGTTGGGTAGTTGAGCTCAGCGGGTTTCATCTTGCAACTGGTGTAGGCGATAGGACGCTCAACTCCGCTCACGACTTGGAACAAGACTCCAACGACAGCGAACTTACTGGCGTCTGTACGAAGATGCATTGGTTGACTGAATCTGGCAGGTGCAACACTGGTAGATTGCACAACCGTCGCTTTAACTCTTTAAAGTTCTTCGGCAGTTCATCATTGAAGGGAACTTTCGCATTGCGCTTGTTCTTTTTTTAGGAGCGCGAACATTGATGCTGTTAGCGTGGCATATTCTGGGCAGAAACGCTGGACGTATCCAGTTAGACCAAGAAAACTGCGGAGTTCCTCTTGTGTTCGTGGTACCGGCCAGTCCTTGTTTGTTTGCACTTTATCGGGATTCATTCGCACACCGTTTTGTCCAACAAAGTCTCCGAGGCATGGAATCTCTTCGGCACAGAAGCCACACTTGGACAGCTTAACGTAAAGCTTGTTCTCAGACAGAATATCTAGTGTCTCGCGTAGCGCATCCCGGTGATCTTCGATTCTTGGTGACTTTGTAATGATGTAGATATTGTCATAGAACGATCTCGTGTTCTTCAATTCTCGGAAGATCTTCGACGTGAGCCTGTGCATTGTTGCCGGCTCGTTGCAGACTCCCATTGGCAACACCAGATACTCCCAGCGACCATTCGGGGCCTGGAAAGCAGTAAACTTAATGTCTTCCTCACGTATGCGCACCTGATAGTACGCGGACATAAAATCTATTGTGGATAGCCGGTACGATCCTGCCATCGCGTCTAAGATGTCCTCTTTCCGCGTCATCGGGATGGTTTGCCGCACTGTGTTGGAGTTTAAAAAACCGGTAGTCGTGGACTATCCTCCAGCCGACTGGTTTCCGAACACAGAACGTTGGTGCTGCGTGCGGACTGATGCTTGGTTGGATGAGTTTCTTCTTCACCATATCGATGACCCATCTTACAATTTCACGTTGCTGCTCTGGTGATTGTCGCCATTGCTGCCTGTACATCACGAGGTTTCGATCCTTCACATCGATCCGATGCTCGACCTCGCGTTTCTCTGGTAAACCTTCAGGTAGTTCCGGGCGGAACACATTATCCTTGTACTCCATAAGAAGATTGAAGGCAGGATTATCTTGAAAGCTTTCCCAGTCGGTTTCAAGATATCGCTGAGCTTTTGCGGTTACGACACTGGCTGGTTGATCTTGCCGTTGCAGTGTACGAGCGACCGGCTTGATCGTCTTGTTGGACAGCACCAACATAAAGTCTGGCTCTTTGATTGACTTGGTCTTGATTCTCAGGAACTTCGTCAGCTTCTTCCTTGTGATGTACTTGGTTTGTACACCTATTTCATCAACAACACCCATCGTGAACATCTTCTCCACGATGCTGTCTTCGCCCCGTGTACTGCTGCATATTTCAGTACTTCCGGTAGTACTCTCGCGCTTAGACGACTCAGAGTCGCCATTTACCGCCGAACCCTTGCCGGCGGACGTGTCTTCTGTTGTTCTCGAACAACAGTTGGGCTCACCTTCTGTACTGCGTCACGAGCAAGTTTGACCACGGATGTCACACCCGTTTCCAGCGCGGCGCCTCGACAGGAATCGAGTCTTTTCGCCGATAGGCCTTTCGCCTCGATAGATCTCCGAAACCCGGAGGCAATCATCGGTCCGCTTTCCTCGATCGATCCGCAGGTCTCGCCTGTTCGTTCCCAGCGCAGAATCTTCGATCTTGTTCCTTTGATTTGTCGATCTCTCCAGGCTGCATATCCTCAAAGAATGGAATTCCGAGGATGCAATCAAATTCATCTGGTGTGGCGTAGACGACGGCGACACACTTGTAAACTTCGCCCAGACCAGATATCTCAATTTCGATGGGTACTACTTCCAGTTTCGTCTCTACGATTCGGTTGTCTCTAAGTTTGACTCGAATGTTCTTGTTTTCGAATTTCTTCGTCTCGAGCTGGAGTTCATTGTGTTGTGGTATGCTCTTTGTCATACTATATTATGTACCACCCTCTTGAAGTAGATAACTATGGATTCCACTATAGTGATAGTATTTACTAGTACAGACATGGCAGAACCAACAGTTCTACCAGTAGGGGGTGCACACACCAGGAACTCTAACTGCTAAATCTACCACTTTGTCTTTGACACTTTCTCAACAAGTAAGCTTCCCCCTCACCTCTGCACAGGTTATGAGCCCAAGCCAAGCCTCCAGCGACGACTTCTCCCGACTTATCGGCGCCGAGAACTTCGACGTGTGGAAACCTCGCGTGTGCGCAGCCCTCGATGGCAAACATCTCCTCGGCTACGTGAAGAAGGCCGACTACGACGGTATTTCCGAGGATGAGAGCGAGGACAGGAGAAGCGACATGTATGATGTCGACTCCAAGTCAGCCAAGCCTGCCGACGTCGACTCCGACGCTGTCGACTATGAAGAAAGTGACGATGAACTCAAGCCACCATCCGGTTCCGATGAGGCCTCTGGCGACGAATCCGACACTTCTATCAAGCGGAAGGACCTGCCCGAGATTCGGCCGTTCAACTGCCGCCAAGTAAGCCAAGAACGCAACTTGGTGCCCAAGCTGAAACCTCAGCCCTTGAACCAGCGCGAGCGTCGCCGCCAGGAAGCAAAGACCAAGGCATTTTTGATGAAGACCATGGACAACACTCACGTTCGTCTGGTCAAGAATCTGAACACGTCCTACGAGATCTTCACGTTCATCTGCGAGAAGTACGGGGGAGCAGCCTTTCATGGCGACCCCTACTTCATCCAGCACTACTTGATGGAGATCAAGTACGAAGAGGGCTCTGACCTCACTGAATTATTCCTCAAGCTCGAGAGCGCGATGAAAGCCGCGTCCGAGGCCACTGAATCGGTGATGACGGAGGGACAGAAGTGTATCTACCTGTTCCACTCCATGCCCAAGTCGTGGAAAGACGATCTCCGCATCTGGAAGGGTCGACGGAAGTATATCCCGTACAAAGACCTGAAGCAGAGCACTGAAGGCAATATCCGTGACATTCAAGCGCAGGATACACGCTGTTGAAAGGCACCCCCGAGTCGACTGCTACCAAGAATGAGCGTGCGCTCATGGCTAGTGGACCTCCAACACCTCGGACCGAGTACGACAACAATGTCTACTCGTACTGCAACTGCCCTCTCCACAACATCCGCTACTGCCGAGGCCTTCAAAAGTACCTTCGAGACGAACGTGTGAAAGCGGGAATTGTGCTGCCCGCGAACTTTGCGTTCAAAGACAACTCCAAGCACGACCACCCATATCGCAACACGAAGAACCGAAACCGTGGGCGTAACGGCGGAACCAACAACGACAAGAAGGACAAGCGTAACAACGATGGTGGCCGCAGTGGAAGAAACGACAATCGCGACAAGTCTCGCGGATACGACCAACGCAAGAAACGTGGTTGCGCCTCTGATGGTGATGAATCCGACTCGAGCGACAATCGCCGTAAGGTATACCGTCAAGAGTGCCATGAGACCGGCCTGATCGCGGTCGTTACTACCATCAACTCACCGCTAAGCCTAACGGCTCAGGCGAATGTCGAAATGGACACCACGTGGACCATTCACTCTGGATGTACGCACCACGTAACGCACGAAGCCCAATGGGTCTCTGATATCTCTGCGAGTGGTGGATCCATCACTGTCGGCGGAAAGAACCAGATCCCAATTGAAGGTGCCGGACGCATTGGGCTGGACATTATTGACTCCAAAGGCAACTCGAAGACACTAACCCTTCATGGAGTGCTCTACGCTCCGAAGTTGAAGTTCAGCCTCTTATCGGTTCCGGCTGGAATGAAGCACGATTTTCGCTTCAATTTCGATCGCAAGTAGTGTGCAATGCAGACCGATCAGCGCTTTAACGTTAAGGCACCATTGGCATGAGACACAGATCTGTATCAGTTCCAGGCCAAACCTGCGGTACGCGTGTTGGCACACATTGCCACGTCGGGTAAGCAACGTTCTTTTCTGCTTTTACACAAACGTCTTGGGCATCCTAACGTTCGCATCTTGCATGATCTATCTAGGAGCCACGCCATCCGTGGACTCGATGACACTGCGTTTGTAAACCCGAAGGAGCCGTTCTTCTGTACGGCATGCACGTTAGCGAAGTCACACCGCTCACCATTCCACTCCAATAGAGTAGTTGAACGTGCCACAGCACAATTAGAAAAGGTTCATACAGACATTTGTGGTCCTTTGCCTGTAGCTAACCTTACTGGTTGCCGTTGCTTTGTGATCTTTATTGATGTCTACTCCCGATTCATGTTCTTTTACCCGATGAAAAACCGGAGTCAGCTCTATGAATGCAATGAAGACTTCAGGAAGAAATCCCTGAATATATTTCGAAATAACATCAGTATGCTTGAATGGCGTCCGTGTTCTATCGAGGAAAATGATGTCCAGGTTCTCCAGGCAGATAATGCCAAAGAATACGAGAAACATGGACGTGTAATCTTCAGGAAGTACGGTACGCACGCACAATTTACAAACGCATACACACCGCAACAGAACGGAGTTGCGGAACATCGCGTGAGAACTGCAATGGAACGTGTACGAGCCCTACTGCTTGATGGCAAACTTACCAAGCAACTGTGGGCAGAGCGTGTCTACCATGTTACGACACTGATCAACATGGCTCCTAGCTCAAAGACGGACGGGCGTACCTCGTATGAGCTCTGGTACAACCGCATTCCATCCATGCATCACATGAAGGTATTCGGATGAAGCGCATACGTTCATAGTACATGGCAATACCGCGACAAACTTGATGCTCGAGCACGACTGTGCATGTACTTAGATCACAAAAAGGCTATCGCTTGATGGATCTAAACTCTCATGCCATTATCTACAGCCGAGATGTCATATTTAAAGAAGACGAATATCCTTCCCTGGCTAAACTGACGGATACACCAGAGCAGCCCATGATCGAGGCAGATCAGCACGTCCAAACCGAACCAAGCGACCCTGTACCCGCAACGACATCACCTACAACTACGCGCCGGTTACCACCCCTTAGGGAGGCGCTTGACAGGACACAAATTCATTACTCGTTCCGGACGGAGATGACATCTTAATCTCTATCGCCCTCCGCTCCTAAGCGACCCCATCTCAATGATGATGCAACGGAAGTAACCCTCAACTCGGAGGAAGACATTCAGGAACAGGAGCAGCGCCAACAATTACTGTACACATTACTTGCAATTCGGTATGTGTCGGAGCCCACTACGTACCGAGAGGCCTTGGCATCCTCTCATGCTAGACAGTGGCGTAAAGCAGCAAAATCGGAATACAAGTCCCTACTGGATAACAAGACCTGGGTGTTGGTTCCCCGTCCAAAAGGACGGAAGATTCTTAGAAGCCGATGGGTCTTCGTTGTGAAGTATACTGGCACAGGCGAAATCGACCGCTTCAAGGCGCGCCTGGTAGTCAAAGGTTTTCTACAGGAATATGGTATTGACTACAACGAAATCTTTTCCCCTGTTATCAGGATGGAAGTACTCAGACTCCTTCTGACTATTGCGGCCCTCCTTGATCTTGAAATCCATCAGATGGATGTCAAGACAACCTTCCTTAATGGATTCCTAGAGGGAGAGATCTACATGGCTCACCCGGAAGGTTTCACCACCCCGGGACAGGAGGACCTGGTCTGTAAACTCACAAAGAGTCTATAAGGGTTGAAGCAAACTCCCCGTGGCTGGTATCAAACGTTGTCCGATTTCCTGGTGAAGTTAGGTTTTTCCAAGCTCATTAAGGACAGTTGCGTATTCATCCGCACGATTGACGGAGTCACTTGCTACATTGCAGTGTACGTTGATGACCTATTGATCATTGCACCAACACGAGCTCACGTCAGTGAGCTAAAATCAGCCTTGGAAAAGCGGTTCTCCATGACAGATTTAGGGGAGGTGAAGTACTTACTCGGCTGGACCATTCAATGTGATCGTAAGAACCGAACGATATTTGTCCACCAACACAAGTACGCTACGAAGGTCATTGACCGTTTCAGCGACTATATTCCGTACCCAATTGCAACACCAGCAGATCGGAACGTCAAACTCTCTGTAAGCAGCCAACCTGCCACTGAAGCAGAGAAAGATGCGATGAAATCATATCCGTACCGGGAAGCCGTTGGAAGTATCATGTACCTCATGGTAGGTACTAGGCCCGACATGGCGTTCTACATGCGTGAAGTTAGTCAATTTCTAGCTAATTCAGGAATGGAACACTGGAATGCGGTTGTCAGAGGACTGAAGTACCTTGCTGGTACGAAGGACTATGGCATATGCCTGGGTGGTTCACAAGAAGTCACACCAGAAAACCTAGCTGACCGCCTGTTTGCCTATAGTGACTCTGACTATGCCAACTACCCCGACACGAGACGTTCGGGTGGAGGATATGTGACTATGCTTTCTAGCAGTCCTATCTCATGGCTCTCGCGCAAACACCACACGGTTGTCTTATCAATGGCAGAGGCAGAATAAATCGCCCTGTGTAATTGTACGCAAGAGATGGATTTCCTCAAGCTACTATTAAAAGAGTTAGGCTTTGCTACAACGCAACCTAACCTGATTCATGGGGACAACCGAAGTTGCATTAAAATATGATATAACCCCGAACTGCACGGGGGTCGAAGCACATCCATGTCCGTTATTGTTTTGTGCAAGAAAAAGCCGAGCGACACGAGTTCTCCGTCGCGTACTGCAATACCAAATATATGGTTGCTGGTATCTTTAATAAAGCACTAGACAAGCATCAGTTCAGCGAACTAAGGGCTAAGCTCAGGATGAAATACCTCGACACTCAATAAGCCATTCCGTATAGTATACGAGTGTAACACTTATGCATGAAGCGTGCCTAACTTTTAACTGCGTTCCTTATTTTTCCCACTGGGTTTTATAGTTGTTCGCAAAAGGTTTCCCCTCGTTGAGGTTTCCCTGGTCTCGAACCGAATCACAAAGACACATGAAGTTATTGAAACCATGCACAAAGACGATTAATTGCTGGGAAAAGTTCTCTATTGATAAGGCAAACCCGCGGAAATCCCTACCAATTCCTTCACCTGCTCCTTCTCGAAGATGATAAACGGACGAACAAACGAAATGAAGTTAATCCAGTCTTCCGCTGATGGCACTGGCTCACCTCTTTTCAAATCGAATCGAAGTCGATTGGGACCTTGAACGGAGAGCACAAACGCGTGACCGACAAATTCGTAGTTATAGGCAGCCACAAGATACAAGCCATTCTCCAAGACGATCTCTTCCAATACGCGAGCTCCACGTCGACCCGCAATACTGAAATTCACTTGACCATGGCCTTGTAGAGAAAAATCTCGACCAGCATCTCGCAGACGCTTCAGGAACACACAAAACACATTCCTCGAAGTCCCTTTCATAAGATCCAGCCCACGCTCAGCCAACTCGTCAGCAACAAATTCATCAATGCCTTTCTGTGACACGATGTCGGGCCGCCCTGCTAGCTCCGCAGCACGCTTGAACGCATTGAACAGGTACAAACCCTGACACGTCAGCACCAA
Organism: Phytophthora palmivora; assembly: GCA_008079305.1. Classification (NCBI taxonomy): domain Eukaryota; phylum Oomycota; class Peronosporomycetes; order Peronosporales; family Peronosporaceae; genus Phytophthora; species Phytophthora palmivora. The sequence continues at coordinate 10,804 of VOQZ01000152.1, read as the reverse complement.
TCGTGAACTTCCCGAATTCGTCGTCCCTGCAGAAGTCGTCAAACCTGCCAGTCTCCGCGTTTTTCCACAGGTCCACGAGATCTAACTCCTTCGTGAACCCGTCTTCCAATACCACTCGTCTAGGCTCCCATGTCCGTTGATAGTATCGCCCACCCACGCTCTTCTTGCGACGCCACAGAACTCGGTACATGAAGCCAGATCGACAGGGTTTTCGCTGGGTAATCCGAGCAACATTCCACGTTTGCTTGGTCGATACGTAGTCAGACTTGACCGTGAGCCGTTGCCGACCATAGTTCTGGTCATATATGTACCTGTAGTTTAGCTCAGACAACACAGCAATGCCTTGGTCTGTAGCTCCAGTCTCTTCGTCGGTTGCAGGAGTCTCATGGCTGGCGGTCACAGACTGCACTATGACACTAGGTGTGCAATTGGTGGCGGGATCTTGGGTTACACAATGTTCTGTGACAGCACTTGTGACATTGGTGGCACAAGAATTGTCACTATATTACCTCACGTTAGTGACATTACTCATAACTGGCTCCGCTGCGCTGTCTCGATCAGCCCATGGCGCGCCCACATCCTCGCGACGCTTGGGTCCGCCGGCTACTCCTCTTGAGCCTTCCACAGCGACGCTAAGGAGCGTAGCTGCTGCTTCGATCTCCGCTGCTCCTTCCGTCTGAGCTGCCCGCGCTTTCCTCTTTGCCTTCTTGGCCCTCTCCTTGGCTGCAGTGGAACGAGGCTTCCTTTTCCCGGAGAGGGACGGCTTGCCTCCTCTACTGCCCTTGACGGTCTTGCAGCTTCGGAGCATGGCGTACGAAGGTGTCTCCCTTCCCCTGAATAGCAAGCTGTCGGGGAGAAGTTCGATCAGCGAACCTCCGCTTCCTCACTCCAAAACTTTTGTGACCAGTCACCTGTATAGTCTTGATACACCTCTGTGTTGTGATATATCACAGAACTGTAAGGGTATGCAAAGATACAGGGAGACTGTTGCGGTATGCTCTTTGTCATACTATATTATGTACCACCCTCTTGAAGTAGATAACTATGGATTCCACTATAGTGATAGTATTTACTAGTACAGACATGGCAGAACCAACAGTTCTACCAGTAGGGGGTGCACACACCAGGAACTGCTAAATCTACCACTTTGTCTTTTGACACTTTCTCAACAAGTAAGCTTCCTCCTCACCTCTTCACACATTGACCCACCGTTTCGACACGTAGATCGTGGTTACCCCACAGTCTAGTAGTATCCTTCGAGTCGAGATGGTTTTGTCATCTACACTGATTTTCACCGTAGCGAAGAGCAGTGGACGTGACTTGTAAATCAGAGGGCTTTCACACAGAACATTAAGGCTGAAATTCTTGATCATAACAGTTCTGGTTACGCTCTCGACCACGTCAGGACCCTCTTTCACTGACGTAGTTGACCTTTTCCTGCTTCTCCTGGCCCTTCTTCCTGAGGAAACAATTGACTTTGATGTGTCCTGGCTTCTTGCAGAAAAGACATGTACGACCCTCGGTACGCTTGAAGTCCGACTTCGGTTTGAAGCGTTCTTTTCCTCGAAAAGATTTCTCCTTAAACGGCTTTCCATGTTTGACTGTGAGTTTGTTCAGTTTCTTTGTTTCTTGACGGGCTTGGCGGTCGCGTGTGTCGTCGATGAAGTGATTTCCTCATATTTCACTGCAAAATCCATCGCGTCGCTCAGTGTCTCTGGGTTCTCTAGCTTCACATAGCTTCACGTGCGAGGCTTCAGACCATTGGCGTAACACAACACCTGGCCTTCCACCCGAAAAATGAGTGCCGAGTACTCACCATTGTAGGACTCGTTATCTGCTGTCTGCTTCAGTCACTGGAGTTTCTCGCGTAGGATAGCCTGGTTGTTTGACGCTTCGAAGTGTTGGAGCACATGCTCACGGAAAACCCCCCACGTGTGTTCCTCACTTCTCGTCGTCGATGACCAATGAAGGAACCAACCCGAGACCGGCTTTTCCATGGCCGACCCGGCGATCCCTGGTAGACGCGTGCTTGCGTCTTCGATGGTGATGTTGTTGATCCTACACGCGTTCTCCACTTGGAATAGCCATTCACGTACATCCTCCCCCCCTCTTGCCTGTGAACTTAGCCAGGTTGCTAGGCACTCGTGTACGTTCTGCCATTGCTTGGTTCAACCGATCGATCTCGGCGAGTAGCTGGGCGTTTGTCGGCATGGGCTCCTTGTGATCCGGTTGCTGGGACCAACAAGTGCTACCAGTTTTTCAAAGGTGGGGAGCTTCTTGGGGAGAGCGTGCAGAAAGCAAAGTGCCGCCCCACAGTTCAAGGGGATGGAAGCTTCTAGAAGCTTCGACGACCGCTCTACATCTGTTTTCTATATTGTCAATACCATACTAACTTTAAGTATTTCCGAGGCTATCACCTATTGGTCATATTATTGACCAATCCTGTTACACGTGCCATCTTGTTCACCAGTAGCAGATCAATACATGGCACGGCATGCTCCGCCGCCCTCTCCAGCAATTGCATGCGCGGCTCGGTCTTCTGGCCGTAAGGCGCGTTTAGCATCTCGTCGTGGCTCAAACCGAGGTACGCCTGGATTTTCGCTTTCAAGGCGCTGAAGCAACGTGCATTTAATTACATATAGAGAACGTGAGAGATCAAAATGTGTTAGACTTCATCCATATGTACGCACCCTCAAGTGGGTTGCACATTGGCGAGTACGGACCAAGCCGTAGAAGCACAAGGTCACGCCTGCTGGGGGCGAGGTCCTCTGTCTGGTAATGGACGGGCGCATTATCCAAGACAATCACGATGTTCTTGCCCACGAAGTAAGTCTGGTAGGCTTCATGCTGTTTAACGGCGTTGTAAATCGAATCCTCAAAGTCAGCATTAGCATTTATCTTTATGCTCCCGCGTACCTTGGTGTAGTGCACAAAACCAATCTCTGGCGAAACCGCGCACTGAAATTGTAGGTTAACAACTTTAGAAGGTGGGAGGGAGAATGAACTACGGTAGTAAAATCTGTTTCGAAGAATTGGAGGGAGATCATTTTGATCCGACAAATTTATCCTTCCATATTTATTAGAAATTATTTTTCTATCGTGGCTGTATCTCGCAGAATTTAAGGAATTTATCCGATAAATTACCTATATTTCTTTAAAGGTTCCGATTATTAAAATGTCCGATGGGTTTTTCACCATTCATCAAAACATTGAATAAAACCGGCTTTAAACCAGAATTTTGGTTTAAAAACAATAAAAATATGATATACGCATGAAACCAACTTAATAATATCTAAATTGTTGCAAATCCATTTCTATTTAAATAGAAATGGAGCTTAAAATAGTTAAGTAACTGCTGTGTTATGATTGGAGAACACCGATTTCTATGCCTTAAATAGAAATGCAACTTTTGTGGGCCATGGACACCGGCATTGTGGGCCATCGAAGCTGATGCCAATCATGCTGCCACCTCATTCCCAAATTCGCCTCGTGCATCACAAGCTGCAGCTACAACTACCATGGCTCCCCAGACTACCCCCGCTGCTGGATCGGCTCCGACTGAAGGCACCTTCCTCGTGAAGGCTGGCCTGGCCAAGATGCTCAAGGGCGGTGTCATCATGGACGTGACGAACGCCGAGCAGGCTCGCATCGCCGAGGAGGCTGGCGCTGTGGCCGTCATGGCGCTCGAGCGCATCCCCGCTGACATTCGTGTGGATGGTGGTGTGGCGCGCATGAGCGACCCGCAGATGATCGATGCCATCAAGAAGGCCGTGACGATCCCCGTCATGGCCAAGGCTCGCATCGGCCACTTCGTGGAGGCGCAGATCCTCGAGGCCACGGAGATCGACTACATTGACGAGAGTGAGGTGTTGACCATGGCTGACGAGGAGAACCACATCAACAAGCACAAGTTCAAGGTGCCGTTCGTGTGCGGCTGCCGCAACCTGGGCGAGGCCCTGCGTCGTGTTGCTGAGGGTGCCGCCATGCTGCGTACCAAGGGTGAGGCCGGTACTGGCAACATCGTTGAGGCTGTGCGTCACGCCCGCTCGGTGCAGCGTGAGATTCGCCGTCTTGCTTCCATGGACGAGGACGAGCTGTTCGTGGCTGCCAAGGAGATGCAGGCCCCGTACGAGCTGGTGAAGCAGGTCGCCACCACGGGCAAGCTGCCTGTTGTGAACTTCGCTGCTGGTGGTGTCGCCACCCCCGCTGATGCTGCTCTCATGATGCAGCTCGGTATGGACGGTGTGTTCGTCGGTTCTGGTATCTTCAAGAGCGGTGACCCGGCCAAGCGCGCTCGCGCTATGGTGCAGGCCGTGACTCACTTCAACGACCCCAAGATTCTCAAGGAGATCTCGACCGACCTGGGCGAGGCTATGGTCGGCGTGCAGGACCTGAAGGCTGCGGCTGTCAACTTCCGTGACCGTGAGGGTGAGCTTCACGGTGCCTGGTAAATACACTCTGGGTATTGTACTACATCCAACGAACCGCACTGTAAATTACGTGCGCACGCGAGTTGTGGTCAACATACTGTCAATATATTATGCTTTAATCCTTTATCTCGCCTAGTGTTGATGCTTTCTAACATCGTTCGGTGTAGGGTGATAAAACGCTTATGTAGATGCAGACTCGTTGAATTGAAAAGGTCAGCGCAGGTGACGTGAACCAGATTGTACGAGTAAATGTTAGACTCGTTTCCTAAAAGGAATTAGGTGCGACCACCGCCACAGTTAAACCACCAACAAGTATCAGGAGCAACATCAGACCGCATATAAACAATATCCCGTCGCCCTGATCTGTAGAGGACTTGCTCACGACCGCACCGAGCTTCGTGACGCTTTTCTCTGTGAGCCCGCTTGGATTCTTGCCTAACGCGGTTTTCAACTTGCTGGCAGCAGGTTCCTTTTCAAAACTTTTGATTCTTTTGATCAGTGCCGTGTCCTTCTGCACTGCCTGGAATGTTTTGCTGAGCTGGGGGTTGTTATGGAATGACTTGGCTAGGGCGGGGTTCTCCTTCAGCATATTGACAACATCAGGTTTCTTCCGGAAATACGACGAGAGTTGGTTGAAACCTGGGACTTTCCATCTCTCTTCTTCCTCTGCTTCAAGTGCATCATGTTCAGTGTTAGTGATCTTGTTGTTGTCATTCAGTACCATATTCTGAGATTTCTCCAGAATTTTGACTTGGTCAGACTCTTTGGCGTTCACGACACCGTGGACGCATGCTGCTAGAGTGACAGGGATAACAATTTGAAGGCAGTGCATTACTCTTGGTCGGTTTGGAAATGACTAAAGTAATAATGCCTTAAAGCAATCATATGTACACTTTGCAATCATTGATAGCAAGCAGTGACTGTGTTAGTACATGCAGATGTGCGGTGATACTGTAATGCTGACATATATGATCGACTGTACATATGAAAGCTTGTATCGCCCAGCACGGGATCTTCGGCTTCTGTGTTCTGCCATCTCGTTCCTTGCGACGGCAATCGAGTTCATTGAACTTCACTTGCCATTTGGTGGAGAAACAAAAGTGATGCAATATGTATTGTTTCGGACTACAATGCGGTGCCGCGCTCAAGGTTCTGTCGGATTTCCACCGTGTATTTGTCGAAAGCCTGTGAGGCCTTGCGGTTGAAGATGCGGTTCTGGCCGTTGATGTAGTCGACGTCCTCGCCCTCGTAGTGCTGGCGCCGGCGGCTGAATTTCTTGCGCGCCTTAATGCGCTCTTCCAGCTCCTGTGCCATACGCTCCACGTTTGCCTGCAACGTCGCAAAGCGCACAAAACTCATCGTTAACGCCAAAGCGCATACCCGACAACATCATGTACATTCTAGCACGCACCTCGTCCACCTCGTTGTCCTTCCCATAGGCCAACTCATCGTCTAATGCGTCTTCACGTGTAGCAGCCACAGCAGCTGCAGTTTCTCCTGACGTAGGCAAATTCACTAATCGCTTCTTATAACCCTTGTACAACGAGTCCTGGTTGAAGACGTCCCACCCAAAGGCAGCTTTCCGCTTCTCCTTCTTGCTGGCCTTCTTCGCTTTTATTTCAGCCACCTCAGCTAATCCATATAACAACAACATGTCAGCACTCTCGGATGAAAGCGTACACCAACACACTCGTGCACTGTACCTGTCTCGTTGAGATGAGTTTTGCCACTCGCAGCGACCAGCTTCTTCTCCTGCCAAACCGACAAAGCCTCACTGTGAGATTCACTGGTGAGTCTGCAACTAGTGGGAGAAACCACACCAGCACACACCTCTCTCTTCTTAAATTGCTCCTCCTTCTTGGCTTTCTTGTCGTTATTCTTGACGCGGTCGTGCTCCGCAGCTACTTCCTGCGCCACACACTAACACGTCAGCGCTCCGTCCACCACGACACCTCAGCGCTTTCCGCCGCACACCTGTTTGTTGGCCTTCCGGCCTGCATTCATCTTCATCCGCAGCTCAAACAGCTTCTTCTGAGCCGGCGTCATGGCCGCCACTTCGTCTGCGTCCACCATGCTTGTTCGTGGTAGACGATTGATCCTATGTAGTCACAGCATATGCTGTTTGGTAGAACCTACAGTTTTTCATTAATGATGTTTTTGATTGGTCGATCGATCTTATAGATTGATTCGTAATCAACTGAAAGTGTTTGATTGGCAGCGTCACTTTCAACCGAAGCAATGGCGGACGCGGACGACTTGATGCAGGAGTTGTGCGGCGTGAGCCTGTCGGCTATGGACAGCTCGCAGAATGCTGCAGAGGAACTAATGGAGCGCAGACTGCTCGCAGTCGAGCGTGCGGTGCTGGAAAGTGACGTCAAGAGCGCCGAGGCGCTGCAGGATGGTGACAACTTGGCGTCGGTGCTGGACATGGCGAAACTCGTCTGCGACGGCGAGTACGCGGACGTGATTCGACTACCGCAAGCGCAGAAGCTGCTGCAGAGTGTGAGTCAATTTCGGAGCGAAGAGCACAGTAACAAGGACGAGGACATGCACATTTGTGGCAGCATTGCGTTGGCGTTGCAGAGCTACTTGCTGGACCAATGCGACAGTGCAGAGAGCCGTCTCGTTGGCGCCTACGAGATCCTGTTCGTTGGTGTCGCTTTCTTTGACATGTACGTGCAAGCGAACTACACGGGTCCGGCGTTCGAGAAGGAGACACTCCGTGATGTCCTGGATCTTGTCACGCGACTTGTAAATTGCTCGACTGAAAGCAACGACAAGAAAACGCACAGTGAAGCGCTCGTGGCCCTGCAGGTGGATGGTGAGAGTCCATTCTCCATCTGCGAGTATCCGCAGTTTTTGCTTGTGGGCCGCTGCTTGTTGGACTTTGTGGGGAACCATGCCTACAACGACTGGTCCGTGGCTGCCAATGAGGTTGTGAGCGGCCAGAACGACAATGAGGTGTCGGATGATGTTGTAGAAGGCCCTGCCAAGCGTCAAATTACTGGTGGAGCTGCTATCCGAGCTCTTGGCGAGATGTTGGACCAGATTAAGTCGGCTTCGTGGTGGAATGCGCGTGCTACTGTGGCGCACGAACGACTGCTGCTTGCGAAGCAGCCATCGAACACGTTGTGGTTTGAAGCTCGCCGTGGATACATCCAGACCCTGAAGACAGCTGAGCTTTTTGCCTTTGAGAAGGATACCCAATACCTGCTCGCTCGTGCGTATGTGGAATGGGGCCTAGCCAGCACCACTTCGACAAGAACAAGCACGGCAAGTCTACGTTTGCTCGCGCAAAGGAAATCTCTGGTGTAAGCGTGCAGCTCAGTGGATCTATGGGTAAACGTACAAAGTTCCAGCAGAAAAGTGTGGCTCAAATGGTGTTGCTCGCAGCATCAAAAAAAGAGCCTACGAATGCAGATGAAGATGCTTCCGTCTACGCCACCGCTGTTGCTGAATCGACTCATGTGGACTTTGGTGGTAAGCAGGTGACAACCAATGGCGAAGGCGAGAGCAGTGCGGTCGCTGCTGCTCCTCCTGCTGACGGCCTAACAGCCGAGGAGGAACACATCCAAAAACTTGTGCAGGAAGGCGAGGCTTCCTACCGCAACGTGAACCTGGATCAAGTGGACCAAGATAACTATCTTCTGGAAAGCATCGCATTCGAGGACCGTAAACTCACAGAGCAGGGCAACCTGCAGATCGTAGACCAGATTGTGCTATTGGGACTCTGTTTAGATGTGAAGAACAGCAACGCCAACGATGGCCTCACCCGCGAGGAAATGATGCCTTACGTGACGCGTGTTCTTGAAAACCCCAACAACTGGATGGTGTACTCGACGGCGCTTCTGGAGCGCGCATGGCTCGAGTGCGAAAGTTCAAAGCGCCGTGAGCGCGCTGTCCTGCAGATGCAGGCCCTTGTGGATCAGCATACCACACGACTTACAATCACGCAAAATACACTGGAATCGATTGCGGATTCAGCCCCAGCTCGTGAACGCATGCGGTTTGTGTATTCATTGGCCTTCCCCCCGCGGTATGCTCTCAAGCGCGACCTGGCTGAACGATACTTCAAGCTTGGTGTTCTAGGCAGTGCTGTTGAAATCTGCGAAGAACTGGAGATGTGGGATGACGTCGTTAAGTGCTACCAGATTTTGGACAAGCCTATGCGCGCAGAGAAACTTGTGCGCGAACGCTTGGATGTTGCCCCCACACCGTTCATGTGGGTCACACTCGGAGACCTCACCCAGGACCCGTCACACTACGAGACTTCCTGGACTCTCTCGAAGCAGCGGTTTGCTCGCGCCAAGCGGTCGCTCGGACGCTACTACTTCGAGAAGGGTGACCACGAGGCAGCTATTCCCCATTACGAGGATGCCGTGCGTGTGGGTCCCATGCATACAGGCGCTTGGTTCACTTTGGGTGCGATAGCAATGCGTGTCCACAGATGGGCACTCGCCATGCGTGCATTTACGCGCGTCGTGCAGCTTGAACCAGACAACGGTGAGGCCTGGGGCAACCTAGGTTCCATCCACTTGCACAACCAGCGTTACGCAGAGGCTTTCGCAGTACTGGAAGAGGCACTCAAGCAAAAGCGCCACATGTGGCAGATGTGGGAAAACTATGCGCTGTGTGCTATGGAAACAAAGCGCTACGGCGAAGCCATGTACGCCATGCACCAGCTCCTTGACATGCGCGCTAAGCACAAACGTCCTGTTGATAGTGAGATGCTCGCGTGGCTCGTGGAGGCTATCGTGTATCCTGAATCGCTGAAGAAGATGCAACAGGAGGCCGATGCTGAAGCTGGTGTCATTCAAAAGGCTGCCTCCGACGATGAGGACGAAGTCGACCGTGTCAGCGATGACGACGATGACGACTTGACGGAGCTCGATGAAACAGCAGCAGCTACTGACGCGACTCCCCCGCGGTCCGACTCGCACTACAAAAAGCAACTGGCAATGCTCTTTGGCCGCGTGACGTCCATTGTGACGAATGACGCCAAGGTGTGGCAGGTGTACGCACACTTTAACGATGGCGTAGAAGGCCGTGCCGACAAGGCTCGCGACTGCCGCCTGAAGCAATGTCGTGCACTGCAAGTTGCAGGGTGGGAGCGTGAGCAGCAGAAGGTGGATAGCTTGTGTATGGCCGCCTCTCGACTGGCCGCAGACTACCTAGCGGAAGGCACCAAGAAGGCACTATACTCGTGTCGGCTGTACATTCGCGGCGTTCTCAAGAAGGCTCAAGTGGATTTCGCACACCTTGAAGCTGTAAAGAAGCTCAGTGCTGCATTAGACGAGGTGAACGCACGGGAAGCGCAGCTCTAGACAACAAGTAGACCATGTTGCCCATTTCGCGGATACCTGGCCATTTTATCCAACGACATCTCATTCCTATCCCTTTTCTATCCAATCACATCGCTTTACTGTTCAAACACATTGCGCGGGCGATTTTGGCGCCTGTGAGGCAGTCGCCAATCAACCGCCAAGGTCTCAGCCAAATGGTCTCGACGCAGGTTGGGCGGTGGGGCTCAGCGACCAAGAAGCGCAAACTCGAGACCGTCGGGTCTAGTGATGTGCCCAAGAAGGTCAAGCGTGGACCTGGTCGACCACCGAAGAAAAAGCCCATGCTGGACAAGGCGCCTGCTGTTGAACCCGAGACGGAGCCGCAACCACGTAGACCCGGAGACAATGAGCTTCCTGCAGCTCCTAGAGGACGACGCCCGTCGCCTGCCACCCATGCCGCCCCCACTCCCCAAACGTCGTGGCACGGCCAATCCCCGCCCGAAAAACGCGTCGTGGAGTTCCAATTGCCCTTTAAAGAGGCCGAAATCAAGACCATTGAGGAACGCCAATGGGTGCGTCGTCCGCCACCGTTCGGCAAGATCAGTCGCTGTGTCTATGTCTCTACCAAGATGCCTATTGCCGACTTCCCTGTGCATAAATGCACGTGTTGTGAGGGGACTCACAAGTCCATGACCAAACGCACGACTATGATGGCCAGTGCAAAGGCTCAGAAGGAAGTGGAGGCCATGGGAACACGTGATTCGGAGAAACAGGAGCTGGTGTATTGTGGAGAAGGATGCTACAACCGCATGCTGTTCATTAGTTGCTCAGATGAAACGTGCTCAGCTCCTGACTCCAGTATGTGCAGCAATCGTGCAATTAAAAGGAGGGAACTCAAGCCTGTGAGAGTGGAGTATATCCCTGGTCCTGGATTTGGACTCATTGCCAACGAGAAGATTGCCGGAGAGTTCATCATTGAATACGTTGGTGAAGTCATTGACGACGTCGAGTGCGAACGCAGGTTGATCAAGTACAGAGATAATGGCGAGGTGAGCGGGGACTGATGTATTGATGAGTTGATGGTGCTATGTG
>VOQZ01000151.1:0-29369 GCA_008079305.1 Phytophthora palmivora | reverse complement strand
GGAGCCTTGGATGTGTACTCTTCGAGATGGCCACGTTCACGCATGTCTTCGATGGTCGAAGTCAACGTCAATTGTTTGATAATATCGTGCGGGGTGCGACTCCACCGCTACCAGCTTGTGGCAATCTCACCTCGATTAAAGGCGAGTTGCAAGCTTTATTAGACGACATGTTACGAAAGGAACCACGTGCACGTCCAAGTGTGAACCAAATCATCCGACGACCTCTAGTTCTGGCACGTATTCAAACTTTTTTGTCAGCTAGGGCGTTAGCCGCTGAGTTGAATCACACGGTGCTCCACGGAGAAAATGTGTTTCGGAAGAAGACTGTCGTGAGAGACAAGGTTGGGTCAGATGCTCCACTAGCTCACTATGTACGCGATGCGGAACCTGTTGCCCGAAGCCCAGCAATAAACGCTTTCATTGGACCACCTCCTCCTCGCCAACTTGGGCGAAAGATGAAGAATGCTTCATCTCCTCGTGGGAAGGCGAGAGTGGGGTCTCTGTTGGGCGCAAGTCGAAAATTAAAGGTCTTCCCGCCGGCGCTCTCAGACGTAGTCGTTCTATCCAAAAGCGAAATCAACCAGCTCGTGTCCCCTCTCGAGTTTCTGCTAATGTGAACGCCGCCAAGCAGCGTGTGGTTTCAGCAAAAAGCAAACGCTCAGCAGCGCCCGCAGCTCAGGTTAAAGCAAAATTGAAAGCTCAAATCAAAGCGAATGAAGCTGCTGCCGCTGCTGTTGCTGCATTGCCAGATCCACCAGTCATCCCGAACAAGTTGAAAGCCGTAGATGGAGTTATTGGAGGAATTTCAGATCGTGTAGCTGCGTTCAAGCAAAGGTGAGTGGATTACTTCCTTGGTAAATCCAATTAACTCCTAACTTGCGCGTGTATTCACACTCTGTAGTGGGCTGCGCAAAAAGAGCAGCTAGTCAGCAATTTACCAGCTCCGCCTCCGGCAAAGACAATCGCGAAGAAAGTCGCCGTCTCCACTAAACCGAAACAGTCTGGGCGAGCATATCCGAAGCCGGTTGTCATTGGCAAGGCACTCAACGCTAGTAAACAAGTCCCTCCACCACCAGCGCCGGTAGGAATTCGACGGCAGCCAGTGAAGCAGAAAACTCCATTATCTGCACCTAAGGCACGGACTCCTGCTGTCCGCGGAAGTCAATCTTCACTTCGTGAACGTCGACTCGAGTTCCAGCGACAGAGGAAGGCGAAAGTAGGTGATCAGCCTACAACGAAGGCGTCTCCACTGGACGACCCGATCATCTTAGTGCAGCAACTACCAGACTTCAAGACTCCACCAGCAACGCCCATCGAAGAGCCTGCCGATCAGGCTGCAGCACTGCCTCCACCAGCTCCAACGGCTCTCCTGTCTTCATTACCAGAACTCGCAGACAAGAACGCTGGTGACTCGACTGTCGACGAGGATGACGAAGAGCATGAACAAACATTATTGCCTGCGATGGCGAACTTAGAGTTCGAACGTATGGTACTGCAGTTGAAAAGTGCTGTCGAGTCCGATATGACCAGCGATGACGAAGATGACGATGAAGACGAACAGGATGACCCTAACATGCCTCCACCACCATATTCGCCACCAGCAACAATGACACCATCGTTATCGCTAGAAACCTTAAACATTTCAGTTTTGGAAGACGCAGCATTTCGCTTGGCACTTCAAAAACGTCTTCAGCCAAACAAGTCGAATCCTGCTTCAGAACAAGTAAGTTTGACAAGCGCCGACGAGTTCGTTGTGGATCCAACACAGCAAGCCACGCTTACCTGGATGCATACCTACATCACTTCCCTGTTGTAGCAGAACAGCACAGCTATGAAATACTTCACGGATCACTCATAACGACAATTCCAAACGTTTGGCTTTCTTTTCTGGTACTTACAGTAGCAACCAGTTTTCATCACTCATCACATTCACATGTTTCTCTTTCTCTCCCTATGAGACCGCATGCTTTGCTTCCATCACCCGCATACCAGCTCATATAGAGTTGTCGACGCCGCACGACGCGAAGCCTCCACCAAGAAGTTCATCTTCAACAGCTACTAGGCACTGCACGAATCACTACACTCACTCAAAATAAAAACATAACACCACTCGTCACCTTGCCGCCGTCTTGGTTCCACGTTCGTCAATAGCTCAATAGCGGCTTGGACGGTTCATTCGCCTCACGGCTTCACTGGGTTCGTGGACATGCGGTGCATTGACGATCCCAGCGAACTTCCACCGGCAACGCGCACCTGCATGTGTACAAGCTGCTCGAGACTAGCCGCGGGAGAAGCCTTGATCGGCTTGGACTGAGCTCCACCGACCGCAGAGCGACCGGCATTGGCACCAGCCTGCATACTTTCGGCAGCTGACGTGGTCGTGATGGTCACACTGCGGCGGCGCGGTACCGGCATCAACTTTGAACGCTCCTGGTATTCCTCTGACAAAACCTGCATCTTGCGAGCACCATCCAAGTTCAGTGGCGCACTCTCGTCAAAGGCTTCCAGCAATCCCATTGTTGCGCACATCGAGCGCAAGTGGAAGTAGTACTTGGCGTACGATACGGCCGACACACGGACATTGTATTCCACGGCGCTCAAGTACACAAGCTCCAGCTCATTAATTTGCTTCAACGAGAGCTCCGGCCAAATCTTGGAAAAGTCTGCGTTGGTCATACTCAGGTCATCCCACACCTTAGAGGCCATTACCATGGAGCAGAAGACCAATCGGCGCCAGTTCTCTCCACGCAGCTGCAGAAATCCACTTGTCGCCTTCAGGAGGCGCTCCACGTAAACGAGACTCATAATGATGCACTCCGCCTCCATCTGAGCACGAGATAGCACATGCTTGATGAATGAGGCAATTTCCGAAAGGGTGGGGACCACATCCAACATAACATCATCGTCCTCCACCTCCACGAAGGTAGATGCTTCAGCATCTAATTCATCCGCAATGGACGTCAGACGTTGGCGGTCACGAGCTGTCACAAACACGTCAAAGCGCGGGTCTGAGCGGATAGGATCTTCCAGCGCTTCCATCATGTGTGCGCGCAATACGGTAGCCACACACTGAATTGTTGCGTCTTGGTCAGGGGCGTTCATTGTTCCCATACGCAAGTAAATGGAGTTGGTGCTGTTGGAACGACGTCGCAACGGGCGTGGCTTGTCAGTCCGGGTAGCAGCACCCTTGCTCTTAGGGGCCTTCGTGTTCATAAGCGCTGACGCCGAACTGCCTCTTCCAGCTGCAACTCCCATCATCGGAGCCTGCAGTGACGCTCTTCCCTTACCATTGGCTGGTCTCACAGCACGAGCATAAGCTTCCAAATCCGAGGCCCGAGGCACCAGAGCAGCTAGACGAACACGCTCCTGAATAGGTGACGGCACAGCAAGAGATGTGGAAGCACTGCGACCAACCTCATCCACGTCAATACCATCACTTCCTTTGCGGGACGACGTCATCACTGGCGTCTCATAAGACGATAGCGTCCTAAATAGCGACGGACGCTTGCTGCCATCCTGGTATTCCGAGTCGCGCTCCGTTGTATCAGGTTCTTGCTGAGGCTGGTTTTCGCTGGGACTCATGAACGGCGGCACACCCATGCCTTCCGGAGTCGTGGGTAGCGACCTTGTCGAATTCAAAATCATCTGACGAGTGGATCCTGGTAACGATCGCGCAGAACCACTCGTGAACGAGTTGAAGCTGCCACGAGAACTATTGCAACTGACGGTACTAGCACACGAGCGGGTCGAAAGGTGAGGAGACATCTCATGAGGCTTGTGAACCGTGTCAGGTGTGCTGTGGCTCGAGTTCGACGTTTCACTATCACGCGTGTAATAGCCATCACGCAGTTTGAGCCGAATATTGTTCTCCATGACCGAGAAAAATTGTCGTTTCTCTCTCGTCTCAGCAGCAACTAGTTCCGCCGGCTTCTTCCATGTCGTCTCACGCGTAATTGGATGATAGTAGTACGGCTTCTTCGACTTTGGGTCAATAGCCACACGCCAAGCCACCGGCTCTGGCGCTTTCGTCGGTGTTGGAGCAGGAACCGAGCTACGAACAGGAGCTGACGTGCGTACAGGAGCTTGACTGCGTGTACGAGTAGGTTCTGGATTGCGAACAGGTGCTGGATTGCGAGTCGGTGCTGGATTGCGAGCAGGTTCTGGGTTCCTCGACACAGGAGCCGTACTGGCTGTTGTAGCTGAGCGTCCTCGACTTTGACTGCGACTGTTGCCAGCATTTGCCAGCCTTCCACCCTGCAATTGCCAAGAAAAGTGCCTGCTTTGCTGTTTCCTCGCTGTTCCTCCGTCTGTCTCGCTTGACTGTGATGTCTCCTGTCTCCACTGTGACGTACCTCAAATGGCAGATCGTCCTGACTCATGGAAATCATAGCAGGACGTCCAGCCAAGTCTTCATCACGTGCAACGTACTCCCTTCTGTGCTGTCGCTGAGTCTGAGTCTGAGTCTGATTCCCCGGATTACTCTGGTTACTCCTTTCTCCCCTATGACGTGAAGAATTCGACACTACACGACGCAGCTGCGGCTGTACCTGCTTCATCTCATGGTGTGGGGGGTACGCTGGAGCGTACCCCATGTACCCCTGCTGCATCTGCACCATCCTAGCGAAGCCTGGGTCCTGTGTCATGTCCACGGAGCTGCTTCCGCCTCTGCTGCGATGGCGACGTTGCTGATTCGAGCTGGACGGCGCCTGCGGGTGGCCTGAAGTTGTCGTCATGTTCATCCGCAGAGACGACAAATTACGGTTAATTCGTGGCTTCGGGTGCTAAAATTTAGGAGCGAAATGTCCACCACACGCGTCCAAGTGCTCAGCGCCGGAGCCTCGACGCTGCGTAATACTGTAACAGCCTTCGCCGCTACTGAGCTGCCCTTCCTCCCACTACTTGCTCCTCGGGAGAAGAAGCCTCTTTGGCGAGCGATTGGCCGGCGTCCGTAAAATGTCGCGTTTTGGGCTAATTCGCCCTAGCCCGACCTTTCCCCATACAAATCCAAGTCGCACCGAATTTCTACCGACTTTTACAGTTCACCAGACCTTCTTACTTAGATCAAGTGAAGTTTTCAAGGTTTCTAATGGTTTTTTGCACGTTGTGGAGAGGCAATGGAATTCTCCACTGATGAAAAATTGCATGAGGTTAGAGGGACCAAGTGGAATTGGGCCAATTCTCCAATATGGCCGTAAAAGCGAGTGACAGTGACAACTTTGAGGCTTCCTGGTCACCCCATCCCGAACTGAGTCTTGACCAAGCCAATTGTCGACTTTATCGCCGAGATTCTCGTCACGGCGGAAAACAGCGGGCGATGGAGAAGCCCGAGTCGACCAGGCGATTGGCACCAAGAGATCGAGTCAGTGTGTGTAACCCACGTCTCAAGGAGCTGCTCAGCCACGAGACTTCAGTGGCTCTGCTGGTTTGCTGAGCATGCTTGAGCTGAATTGCAGCCCAATAGCCCCATTATTATCTTGAGAACGGGCGTAAGTTACACAAGGCTTAAGATCAGCACTGGCCCGGGTTTAGGGACTTCATGCTAGATTGTCTGATGTGAGACTTTGATTGATCCATCCTTTGGATCCCTTGTTTCTTCTTGGCCAGCTTGGCAATTTTGCAGCTTCATGACCGCTACTCACGTCAAGCGGCCAGTCTCCTCGAGGTGTCCATCTGGTCTCTAAGCATCTGGGTGGTCGACAGAGCTGCTGTAGCATTATTATAAACTTCGCACAGTAATACCAGCTACTGAGTCCACGTACAACTTGTAAGTTACAACCATGGTGCTCATCGCTCTTACTTCGTATTATCGATTGGAGTCAGGGTTCACGTGTGCATCAGTCATGCACTTCTTAGATGAAAGTGCTGTCGATCACCGAGACTTGTGATGGTTTCCGTAGACGGAGCAATTGCAAGTGCTACACCTTTGACAAAGCTTCCATCGCTACTGTCGTAGTCATTAGCGTTTTAGCGACACAATGCAACCTTCAACCTTGGAGCCCAGTGGGGCTCAGCAACATACCCAATGTGATTCATATGAGTCACATTGGGTTGAGCCTGAGCGATGAGGGTCACTTGATGCATATCGTTGAATTGGAATTGTTGGTAAACTGACCAACACGTGTGCGATCGAACGAGATTGGTAACAAACGGCATTATATGTACAGCATGGCGAATTCCTAGTGCCCGCTAAACTCAACATTCAACATTACGACTGCATTTATTCGAACCCTGAGGCCGTGTATCCGATAAAACGGCGGTCTTTATACAGACGGAAGTCGCTGCAGTTCATCTGAATGAAGACCGCATTTTGCCTTGACGCATTTAATCACGACGGACGCGACGAAGAGTGCATTTCGGGTTGGTACCAGGGGTGCTAGGAGTCGACGAGGAACCCGTGGATGGAGTCTCTTCCGTGGAGGGAGCATCCGTAGTAGGAGTTTCTTCCGTCGAGGAAGCATCCGTAGTGGGAGCGGTAGTGGTCTCCTGCTGATCAGGGGACGAACCCGTGGAAGGAGTCTCCTCGCTCGAGGACGAGGTGGAAGGTGCAGTCGGAGTTGAAGGGGAACTGGCACCGCTCGAAGTAGTGTCATCGCCCGAACCTTGAGTCTCATCACCAGAGCCTTGAGTTTCGTCACCCGAACCTTGGGTCTCACCACCCGAAGACGAAGCCGGCGTCTCCTCGCTAGAACCCGTGCTGGGGGTCTCAGGGGTCTGTTCACTCGAACCCGCGCTGGGGGTCTCGGGAGTCTGCTCACTCGAACCCGTGCTGGGGGTCTCAGGAGTTTGCTCACTCGAACCCGTGCTGGGGGTCTCGGGAGTCTGCTCACTCGAACCCGTGCTGGGGGTCTCAGGAGTCTGCTCACTCGAACCCGTACTGGAAGTCTCAGAAGTCTGACCTCCTGTTGAACTGCTGTCACCCGATTGAGTCGGCGTTGTCGAACCACCGCTGCCAGTGTTGACAGCGGCTGAATACTTGGACACCTTCATCGTCACATCCTTGCCGATAAACGGCTCCGTGCCGCACTCAACCTTAATCAGGTACTGGCTGGTCTTGAAGTTCTGGCTTTTGGTCAGGTAGTTAAAGAACTCCATGAGGTCACCCTCGAAGTTCTCGACCTGCTTGGAGGCAACGAACGAGTACACCATCATCTGACCGTTGGGTCCGCTGTAGACACTCCACTCCGTGCCCGCGATGGTAGTCGTGTCGATTGCCTTGCCAGTGCTGGAGATCGGACCAGCGCCACCAATGGCAGCCAGCCAAATCATGATCTCGAATTCCTTCTCACCCTTAGCCGTCGAACTTGTGAACAGGTCGTAGGCAACATCAGCCACGACTTTACCGCTGTACTTGACCGTGTACGACATGGTGGACGGAATGGATTTCACCTCCGTAAGAGGCACAGGGTCAAACTCAAGGGCGGCGTTCGAGAAAGACTTGACGCTCTTGTCGCCACCCTGCCACGACCAGGTCGTGTGCCAGGAAACGGAGTCTCCGGAGCCGCTGTCCAATCCAGTACACTGCTTGCCGCCGCCGGTGGCAGCACTGGATCCCCACAAGTTGTTGTAAATAATGTAGTTACCCGACTTGGCCTGTCCCCATTGGTCACAGAAGTCGGCAGCATTGGCGACCGATACGGCTGCGGCAGTCAAAGCAGCAGCGAAGAAAACCTTCATGTTTGTCGAGTTGTTGCGGTCAAAGCTGGATGGTTAGAAGGCGACAAATCGCTGAATGGTTCCCTCCATCCGAAAGCGTGCGCTGGTCAACACTTGCCTATGTTTCCGTTGTTTCACCGCTGTTCATGAGGCTGGACAACGGACGCATCACGCTTTGCCAACTTGTGCGCATCCTATGCTGTTAGCAAACTTGTTTCCTGCACGGCAGATGGGATCCGTTCGATGTTGCTCGAGCAAGGGCACAGCGTAAGCAATTTTTTTGCAACTCCATACAAATGGCAAGTCAAGTCGATTGATTCGATTTTGTAAAACCAAGCAGTGTGAACTGAACACTTTTTACGCGATCTCATTGGCCGAGAGCTGTTGAAGCCAATTTTCTGTTTTTCGGCGTTCGTAGGCTCGTGAGTCAGCAGGCTACCATATTGACAACATTAACAACAAACAGCCACGAGCGAATCACTTTTTGATATTGCCCAAATAATGGGGGCACGGACGATCGATCCTTGACTGCATTTCACGAATTACGCAGCCTGGATACATTGGTGGACAGCCTCGCTCGTTTCGTACGTCGTACAATGTACCGTACATGTATATGGTCCTCCCTGTCTTCAAGGATTGATGGTTATGGTTCAACCTTTTTTTGCTGTCGCTTTATCGTTATCGCGGAAACGTCTCAGGTACCAGGTGCTTTACAGTGGCCAACGCGAAGTCAAGTGTGACGTGCTCCGTTGCTGTATCCATACATGTACTTGTAATACCGGTAGTACCCACCTCAATTGTGCACGCTCACCAGCCAAATATCTGAGCTTTGTTGTGCAGCTGGTAGATACTGGTAGCATCCACATGGTCCAGCATGGTACAGTCCGCCACAGCGTTTGTTGGAAGGACGACTTGACTGAGCACAATCATGTTGACTTACTTTGATTGGCCACAACAACCTTTTTGCCCCTTCGTTGTAGTTAGGCATCTGGTAGGTGATGGAGTGCTGTGGTAAACCACGACCCAGGGATTCATAATTTACCACTTCCAAATGCAGCCCACAAGTGTTTAGTTCATCCATAAAAAATCACACGAATACCATTCAGAACACTGTAAACGAAATTTGGCATTGTACCGGTAGTCGATGTTAGGTCTACAATTCAATGCAACTTGGGTACTGCGAAATTATGCAAGCTTATAGTTCTACGATGTACTTCAATTGTCAAAGACACTTGAAAAGAGATCTTTAGTTTGAAGGAAAGTTCGTTCTGTTGTATTTACACTAGGATCCCGTAATATATAATAGCGTCCCATAATCAATTATACATGCAATACGTATGGTTGTATACACTTACGTTATTGAAGGGAAGATTGTGCAGATTTCGAAAGGCTATTACAACCAGGTATGTACACATAGATAGAGTCTAAAGCAGTTCTTTGATAGCTGTGCAGTGTTGCGGCTCGATAGCTACACCAACGAGTGTCGTAGCAGCATGCTGAAACAGTGCTGAGCTCACCGAAAGTAAAACTAGATAGCGGTAGACCTATGATCTCCTAGTCCAATCGCACTGAGTTCATTGTTGTATTAACTGCTTTCCTGAAGGTGTATATCCTCAGAATGCCGGACAAAAGCAATTTATCGAAATCACGAAATATTGTTGTCGCGACAAACAAACCAAGATTGGCTGGGGTTTACATACGACGAACGCGACGGCCAGCACACTTCTGACCATTAGTCGTTGGTGAGCTGGGTGTCGTAGTGGATGTGCTTGGGGCATTCGTATCGTCAATGTAAGACGAAGTGTTCGAAGTGGCAGTGGTAGGACCTGTTGTGTTTGTAGCCGTTGACGAGCTTGACGTCGAAGAGTTTGTGGTCGTTGACGTAGCATCACTCGAGGTTGACGCTCCAGCCGATTCCTGTTCGTTCGAGGATGAATTCGTACTAGAAGTAGTACTCGATCCACTGATAGATGAAGTGGTGCTGCTAGTCGCAGTCTCTTCGCGCACAGATGACCCCGTGCTCGTCGTCGCTTCTTCACCGACAGACGAAGCCGTGCTTATTGCTGAAGACGCTGGAACAGCGGTTTCCTCCTGACTGTAAGAGCTTGTACTCGAGGGGGCCGTCGTAGCAGTAGATGCTGTGGTTGCGGTGTCCGACTTGGCCGAAGAGCCGCTCGCAACAAGTTCCTTCGTCGATGTCGAAGTCGTTGCCGAGCTCGTCGAGGCATTTCCACTCGAAACACCAGTATTGACAACAGCCGAGAAGGATGAGACTGTCAGTGTCACGTCAGTACCAGTGAATGGCTCCGTACCGGCCTGAATAGTGTTTAGGTACTGGCTGGAAGAAAAGCTCTCGCTGTCGATGAGGTAGGTGAAGAAGTCCATGAGGTCACCTGAGAAACTCTTGACCGTGTCGGAGGCCACGAACGAGTACACGGTCGTGTCACCATTGGCACCACTGTACAGACCGAACTCAGTGTCAGCGATGGTAGTCGTAGCGACAGCAGAGCCCGTGCTCGAGATTGGGCCGGCACCACCAAGAGCAGCTAGCCAAATCATGATCTCGAACTCGTTATCGCCGTCAGACGTTGAGCTTGTGAACAGGTCATATGAAACATCGGCGACTATGGTCCCGCTGTACTCGAGCGAGTACTCCAAGGTTGTCGGGATGGACGAGATGCTGGAGAGCTGGACGGCATCGAACTGAAGGGCAGCGTTAGCGTAGGACTTGACATTGGACGAAGCGCCAGCCCACGTCCAGTTAGTATGCCAGGCGACGGTCGAACCACTGCTACTGTCCAGGCCAGTACACTGGCTGCCTGAGGTGGCGTAACTCTCACCCCACAGATTGTTGTAGATGATGTAGTCGTCTGTGGTGGCCGTTCCCCATTGATCGCAGAAGTCGGCTGCAAAACCGACCGCCATCGTCGCAGCGGTCATTATAAAAGCAAAGAACGCCTTCATGGATTATGAGGCCGAGGTAGACTGAGTAGTCGATGAGGCAAATTGCAGAATGGTGTCTGAAATCTTGCTTTTCATGAAAATCTCTCGAGCAAGCCTAGGACCGGGCGTTAATACTTCATTTCACTAGGCGAGTGCCTGCCTCATCTTGGTTTCCTATACATCAGCTGGGATACTTGTTGCAGTCAAGTGATTCACCACGTAAAGGATCGCCCCATACAAAACAAGTCTCCAGTGATAGTTCGTCAAAACTGAAGTAGCTACTGAACTCTTTTTGCGCGCTCTGATTGGCTGGTTGTACCAGAAGTTGAAGTGGTTCCTATGCACCGTCTCAGCATGCGACTTGCAGATCAGGCACGATCAAATTGTATTGTCGGAGCCCTTGAAATCACCTGAACTTTAGGTTGAAGGGATTGAGATCGCTTCACTGTTCATGGAACTGTCGATTGCAGAGTAAAGAAGCAGTATTGTTTCTTGGTTACCATCCTGGTGGATAGTTATCATGTGCTATCTTGTGCTGCTGTGCATTGGTAAACTTTGAGCTGTATTTCTCGCCTAGCACCACCACATGAATTCTTAAGGCACAAATACATGTACCCTTACGTATAATACGTAGGATAGATCTTTCACGAATTTTAGCACAGAACGGTGCTAATGATTCTACACGATATTATTTGTAATTACTTGGAAGTATTTGAAACACAGACATTCGCACATCAAAAGTTACTTTATTGAAAGAGCATATCTATAGCCCATCTTTATCGTTCAATAGAGCACACACACAAACCGCACCAAATACTTTTGAAGTATACACTCACTGTATGCGCAAAGAGCTCGTAGTCGCGCGTTTTGCGGAACCCCACCTTTGGGGGTAGCTAGCTCTGTACAGGTTGGGCAAAATTCGTCGCAGCCACATTAGACCTTCTCTTAGGCGCGGAGACGACGACGGCAGCTAGAAGGAGCGGACGGCGTCGCAGGCGTCTCAGGAGTCTCAGGCGTCTCAGGTGTGCTCCACGTGTTCGATCCCGTTGAAGACCCTGTCGACGGTGTTAAAGGAGTGCTCCAACTGTTGGATCCGCCAGTCGAAGCCTCAGTAGAGCCACCCGGGGACATCTCGCTCGAACCACCGGGAGTAGTTTCGCCAGAACCACCGGGAGTAGTTTCGCCAGAACCACCGGGCGTAGTTTCGTCAGAACCACCCTCGGAAGTCTCGCTCGAACCACCAGGTGTAGTTTCGCCAGAACCACCAGGTGTAGTTTCGCCAGAACCACCAGGAGTAGTTTCGTCAGAACCACCCTCGGAAGTCTCGCTCGAACCACCAGGTGTAGTTTCGTCAGAGCCACCCTCGGAAGTCTCACTCGAACCTCCAGCGGATGTCGTGGGAACACTCCAACCGTTTCCGGATGACTGGGTGGTGTCCGTGCCAGAACCAGTAGTAGTATCAGTGGACCCGGTAGTACCTGTAGTTTCACCCGAACCACCATCGGCATACACGACAGTCGGCGGCTTTGTCAGGTCGGTCTGCATGTTGCCCATTGAGTCGGCCGAAATAGTCGCCGCAGCAGCGGCAATAAGAGCAGCAACAAAGAAAACCTTCATATCTGTTGTGGTAGTTAGTCTGGGTGTGTACCAGAAGGCAAATTGTAGAATGGGAAAGCAAAACCATAGCGTTGGACGCGTTCAGCAACGACTGCTCATCTTACCCCAATATCTTGCTCATTGTGTCCCAAGTCGCGCTTCCGAAGCATCAGCTGGGAATTTGTTTGCAAAATAATGTCCATGAAGCTTACGACATGTGCAAATAGACAATCGGCTGTCCAACCTGGAACCCAAGCGCCAAAAACACTCCAGTACACATTCATGATTGATAATACCTATATAAATGGTTAAAAACACGTTAACTAATGTTTCTCGATTTTCACGAAGCTGGAGAGTCAAAGGAAATGCGTCTTCAGTGCACACAATTCGACAAATTCCACTGCTTTAGTCTCGATCGAACTACATAAAGTACATACATGTATTTTCCAGTTCTAAAGCGTTTGTGAAATTTATCTTGTTGCTTTGTTTCACTCACCTCCACTGTTTATGGATTCTGGTTGAGAGGGGCTGCTCGATTTGCCTTGGTGATAATCGCATTTGGCTTCGTTGCCGAAGTTCAGTCTCGATGCACGAACGCTACAATTGCATGAAAATTGGTGCGCAAACCTTGCTTGCGAGTGGTTTATTGGACAAAGGCAGCATGTCTTCGCCAGTCATGCCTAAAATTCACTGTCAAATGGACGATCCAATCTGAATGAAGATGTCGATTCAAGCTTTGCCACGATGTGTAAAGCGTTTTTGTGTACGAATCGCGTGCCATCCACAAGCCGCCGTGCGACACCAATTATTACTTGCCTGCGTCGAACACACGAACGCTATCAACACAGCTTGCCGTCGGACCATATCTTGCAGGTTACTGATACACACCTTGCTGCTACATTCATTATTCTAGGGTGAAGACTAAGCAAATGACGCGCAGCGAATGACATAATTTATTATTGCTGTGCACATTGAAACCAAATTGCTGTTGCTAAATTGTTCTACCAGGTAGTTTAATATTTTTAGAGCAATTTCACATCTTGGTTGAAATCGCCGCCCAAAAATTGTGGATTAACCATTGAGCATTTCAACTCCAGTGATGAACGCGTGAGTCAGGTGTTGGAAAGGCTAATGGTTGACAGTCACGACTTGAGTATGTACATTCCGATTGAATCAAGGGTAGACCCGTTCGACTCGACAACATGTTCTCTAAAGATCATGAAGGAGTCGCAGCAAGATGTGTACGACGTTACCGCCTCGCTTTCACGATTCACCGAGGACCCAAACACAAGGAGCGAGATTGAAAGCTGATACATGTATTTTAGTCCTTGAAATGTAATTATGAGCTGGAAACACAGTAGACAGGCTTCCGCGGAATCACAAGGACAATTGGTGGGCGTGAGATACCAAGACTCTGAACTCAACCTAATGCCCCATGACGTATCTCCCTACTCTTGTAATGTTTCTCAAAGGCGGTAGTAGTACCGTATTTCAATCGACCACATTAAAATATCGCAGTCAACTGAAATACACAATGATTTGTATCTGAACAAGTTGTGTGAAGTAATGCAACTTCATAATGGTACTTCATCAATTTATCATGTGTGGCCATCGAAGAGCTCAAGCACCAACCTGCCATCTCTTCCACCATGTCCCGCACCGTTTCCGTCTTCTACGGCTCGCAGACTGGTTGCGCCGAGTCCATCGCCCAGGTTTGATCATCAATTCATCATGAATCGCATAATGAAGTAGCAGTAATTGACGCCATGTTGATACATTCCGCAGCGCATTTACGATGAAGCGCTCGAGAAACAATTGGACGCGGAGCTGCACCCGCTCAACGAGTTCCAGAAAGTGAGTTGCAACACTGCCATACTTTGTTGTATTATTGCAGGTGTTTCATGACTGCCTGCCTGATGACAGAGCAAAGTGGAGACGCGCGACGGACATTTCGTGATCATTGTATGTTCCACGACAGGCAACGGAGACCCACCTGATAACTGCGGCAAGTTCTGGCGTTATGTGAAGCGCCGCACACAACCTGAGGATATGCTAGCCAAATTGCGGTACACGGTGCTGGGGCTCGGAGACACCAACTATGACAAGTTCTGGTGAGTTGTGGAAATACTTGTTGGATTGAGAGTATAAAGTGAGATTAACCATTTGGTATTGGCCGTGATGAATGATGCAGTTTCATGGGCAAGAGCATCGAGAAACGCATGCGGGAGTTAGGAGCACAGAGCTTCTATGAGTTTGGTACGTATTGCGAATTATCGAGGTTATGGTGCGGTTTCTAACGAGGTCGAATAGGAGCTGCTGACGAAGCAATGGGGCTCGAGGACAGTGTGGAGCCGTGGTTGAATGGACTTTGGGATGCATTTGATGAGGCTACGGGAGGTGTCAGTGGGGCACCTACCTCGGAGTCGAGTGTGACAGAGAGTACGTCCAATGACAATGCCAAGGACTCCATCCCGACTGAGAAGCAGGCGACAGCACCCAGTGCTGTTAATACGTCTTACCTTTTGGAGAATCTTATCTCGTACGAGAATATGTTTGGTCCATTAGACACTCCGACTGAGGTTCCAGAAGATGTCCCTCGTCTGCAGTCTGCGCTTCTCAGTGTGCGTTTCCTGAGCGATGACGAGCCTCAGGAGACTAGCACCGATGAACCTGATAACGAAATTAGCTCGACAAATCCGTTCTTGGCTTCAGTCGTTGGAGCAGAATACCTGACTGCCCCCCACGCCGAAAGAAAGGTTCTTCGTATCGAGATCGACATCAGTGATTCCGATATCAAATACGTTCCTGGTGACTCGATCAGCATCAAGTGCCCCAACCGACCGGAAGATGTGGATGCTCTACTGGCATGCATGGGGATCAATGGTGACAGTGTTTTCTCAGCGGAGCCAGTCGCCGCCACAAACGGACGAGTGGCGAAGCGGAAAAACACATCGATCCATTTCCCTTCACCGTGCAGTGTCCGCGATGTCTTCTTGCATCATGCTGAAATTTTGAGCTCTCCGAAGAAAGCAGCAGTGCGTGCACTTGCGACGTATTGCTTGGACGAAGAAGAACGCGCTCGTATGCTGTTATTGAGCAGCAAGACCGGCGCCGAAAAGTACAAGGTAAGAGCATTCAGCAACAAATTTGTTCGAATCGTGCTTGGTTTTGACGATCTATGCATGATGTGGTGGTGTACAGGCATTCATCACGGAGCAGCAACTTAACTTTGTCGAGCTTCTTCATCTGTTCCCGTCCTGCAAGCCTCCACTCGAGCATTTGCTGACTCTGGTGCCACAATTGATGCCACGTTATTACTCGATTGCAACGTCGCCGTTGGTTGACCCATCTCGACTATCAGTGGCGTTCACGGTCGTTGAACACGCTGTAGGAAAGCATGGTCTTCGTCGTCGCGGACTATGCACAAACTGGTTGGACAAGATTTGTCAGCCGTTGGTTGCTGGTGGTGCGGATGCTATAAAGATCCCTATCTTCCTACGCGGCACACAGGACTTCCATCTTCCAGAAAATGCTCAGTCACCAATGATGCTTATCGGACCAGGTACTGGTGTAGCTCCATTCATGGGATTCCTGCAACACCGTCACCAAGAAGCCACGGATTCTTCTTCGCCTCATGGTGATTCACATTTGTTCTTCGGATGCCGTCGTCAGAGTGAAGACTGGCTGTTCAAGGAGCAAATGCTAGAATACGTCGCGAACGGCACGCTTACTCAACTATTCACAGCATTTTCGCGTGATCAGGACGAGAAGCACTACGTCCAGCACGACCTGCGTGCCAATGGACAACTGGTGTCTGACCTCCTTCTCGGATCGGATGGTTACTTGTTCGTCTGTGGCGATGGCATGGCAATGGCGAAAGACGTTCACGCCGCGTTGGTGGAGATTTTAACGGAATGCGGTGGGTTGTCACTGGAAGACGCCGAACTGAAGCTACGAGAGCTGTCAATGCAGCACCGCTACGTCCGTGATATCTGGTGACCACGGAACTTGTATCTGATAGAAAGCCGAGAACTTGCGTAGTTTGCACGATCTCCCCCGCCAGTTCACATGCTCCCGTGGTTCAGTCTAGCACTCGATCAGTTTTCTATCGTGAACGACGCAAGAGTTAATGCAAACCTTCAAATCTGTATCTGCTAGATCCGATTCATGAATTATAATGTTTACTACACTAAAATATGACCGGTAGAAGAAAAGCAATTTTTCATGGCAAAAAATATTTTAATTAGAGCAAAATAAACTTGCGAGAGCTACAGACACAAGGGCTTACGTGCGCTCGCCACGGATGCGCCGTGCGAGCTGAATATCCTTGGGCATGATGGTCACACGCTTGGCGTGGATGGCACACAGGTTGGTGTCCTCGAAGAGACCCACGAGGTAGGCCTCCGAAGCCTCCTGCAGAGCCAGGATAGCCGTGCTCTGGAAGCGCAGGTCCGTCTTGTAGTCCTGCGCGATCTCGCGCACCAGGCGCTGGAACGGCAGCTTGCGGATCAGCAGGTCCGTCGACTTCTGGTACTTGCGGATCTCACGCAGCGCCACCGTACCGGGACGGTAGCGGTGCGGCTTCTTCACGCCGCCGGCAGTGGGCGCCGACTTACGAGCGGCCTTGGTGGCCAGCTGCTTGCGCGGAGCCTTGCCACCGGTGGACTTGCGGGCGGTCTGCTTGGTACGGGCCATCTTTCAAGTGGGTTGAGTGGGTCGAAGTGGGTCTGGAGCTTGCTGTTGCTGCTGCTTCTTGGCCCGGAGCTTGGAAAAGCGGAAATGAATCGACGGCAGCGGAGAGAGAAGGAGAAACTGGGGTCTGTCGCGGGCTAACGAGCGACGTATACAGAACGCAAGTGGTTTGGTAAAGATGGTTGCAACCAGGGGAGATGACGCCTTTCGACCCGTGACGTACTGCTTCGCGCCTGTACTCGGAAATTGTATGTCGAGGGGGCGGGGAGAGGTTCGGCTCGGGCGGGGCGACGTCTGCGCCGACCATACTCAACCCAAGCTTTTTTCGTCCTTCGTGTCTCTGGACCAGTCGCTGCGGACTGGCTCCCCATCCCAGGTTACCAGGCGTCAGCGCGGCAAGTATATAGGCGTTTGTATGGGTCACGCGGACCCACCGGCTGCACCATAAGCTGCATTCAAAAATCCGAAAGGGGGCGTCGACTTTCACTGGATTAAAGTATGCGAGCGCCACCGTCGTTACGAGCGAGTCTCTCGACCAATCACAGGCGAAGCCCTTCCCTCAATGTGTACATAGGAAAGACCAGTCTTCACGCTTCAAGTCTCAGCTTGCATGACTCGCTGCTGCTGTAAACGTGTGGCATTTGGCCTCGAAAGCAGGCAGCAGCTCCGGCGTTGAATCGCGTGGGAGCCAGAGAGCAGCCCAGCGTGCTCATCGTGGCTGCATAATAGCAGCCTGCATAGTATGATGCAGTACAGTGCTGCAAGGCGCTGTGCACTGTGCACACACGTGGCTGCCGTTACAGCAGACCACGAATTGGGGTGGAGAACTGGCAGCAGACACAGCCAAAAACAGCGATCAACTCCACGAACTGGCCCTGTGAATCTAGACCACAGCGTTGAGTCTCAACTTGAGGAGTGATGCGGACAGACTATGGAAGTCTAGAAATGGCTTTCGAGATTGCAGTTAATAGTGGGTTGTTCTACCACAATGGCAGCGACCCGCTGTATATGTGGACCAAAGCTACAGACCAGCTTGTCCTAGTCAACTAAGAAACCTTCGTGAAGAAGAAAGCATTCCAGACTGGAATTTCCAGCTTCATGGAGCTGCTTGTTGTTGCCGATTTCGCCAGGTCTGTGCTCTGTGCACCAACCAGGTGGACAGTCGATGGACACCTGACCATCACTCTTCAGCTTCAACTCTGAGGCGTCACTATCTGGTGTGGCGCACACCACCCATTCATATCATTTTCATTTTCATGGACTTTGAAGCACTGGCAGCGGAATGCCGCAGCGCCGCCTTCCGGTACGTGTTCACTGTCTCCAACCCACCACCGACCTCTTCACCCCATTGAAATGCTGCTGCATCCTCTCAGTACTTTCACTCAACTGACAGCTCCTTCGTTGCGACGTCAGAGAGTCGCTGCCTTCGTCGTCTGTGTGGACACAAGCTACTGAGACGATCAGCAGCTGCGTGCAGGAGCTGCAGACCGCAATTCAGTCCACAGTCTCCACGTCAAAGTCCACTGACGACACGCAGGATGCTGCGACGGAAGACGACGATGGTCTGGGCTACACGTTCCGAGTGGATCGCAAGAACCCGACGGCCGCGTCGCTGCAGGACGACTTCTCACCGCCCAAGCCTATTGTGCGTGATGCTACACGAGCATCTGGCCAAGTTGAGGCTGTGACGGCAGCCTTCCGCTTCCTGCGCAATGCGTGTGTTGCGTGCAATGGAAACCAAGATGCGTGTCGAGACGTCGGACTCTTCAAGTTGGTACGGATGTGATTGCTGGAGCTATCGGGTTTTATTGCGAGTGGATGGAAGATGATGATTACCATGTGGATGTGGTGTAGGCGCACGACGTGGTGATGCATTGTTGTCTCTGGATGGATGTGGAGGACGAGAGACTTGGAAGGTATGGTGTTGTTATACCGAAGGCCGCGCTTCTGAAGTGCTGATTGACCGTGATATATCATGTGTGGAGTGCAGTCAGTTTGTCCTGCTAGCTCAAGTCGCACTCCAGTTTTGCGTGAATGGTGTCACTAGCAACGCAAAGAACCAAACAACAGCATGGGAGTTGTTTTTCCCCGACGATTTCCAGGTGAGTTGCTGCGCTTGCCTGTAGCGTTACTCTTGCACGCGCTGATTTCCATATGTAATGCACAGAAAATTCTGGTGGAGTGTCACCAACATCGTAAGGTGGTTGCTTTTGCTGTGGCGTTGATCCTCAATTGCGTCAATTCGAGCAGTACGGTGGCCTCAGATATTGAGGAAATTGCGGTTCGTCGCGTAGATCTTGTACGTATGGCGTTGGCAAGACTCTTCGATCACGAGTACTCGTCTGAACTTCTGTTTTGGTTATTATATGACCAGGTGTGTGCTCGCAATTTGGTGATCACGATTCTCCACCGTTGCATGGTGAAGCCTCCGAAGGCAACCGAGTCTGATGCATCGCTGCCAAGTGGCCCGCACATCGATGACGAGGACCCCGCTTTTGAGTGGATTTGTACGCTGTTTGGAGTGTTATTTCGCGATGGTCGCGCCAAAGACCTGTACAATGCTGTGGGCGCGCACATGCTGAGCAAGCTTTGGTCTCGAGTGACTCCGGAGCAATTGATCTTGCTACGAATGTTCACGATGTGGTCCATTTCTATAGCCAAGTCAAAGTCCTCTATCACCACACAAGAAGAACCTGGCCGAAAGCAGCAACTTCCTGAAGGCACTTTCGAGTTTGTGAAAAGTACATGGATATATGTCATCACTATCGATGATGAAGACCGACCGGATGAAGCAGACGAAATCAGAAAGAGGGTATGGATTGAGCTGGAAAACGAAGCCAAGTTGATGTTGCTCGATGTGCTTGGAGAATGGACTGTTCAGCACTCCAGGATCAGTGCTGGTGGGTCTCGAGAACTGCTGCTTTCGCTGCTTCAAGAGCTCCAGCGCGTGTGGGAACTTGGTCGTCAGAGCCCAACAACAAGGACTACTCGAGCTGCTGGGTCTACACTGCAGACAAAAACCAGCGGGGAGCCATTTGGATACAGGTCTGGCTTAATCCGCGTCATTGGTAATCTCAGCTTCCGCCACACAGAGCACCAGGATCTTGTACGAGAGGAAGGCTACTTACCTTTGTTTCTCAATCACTGCAATATCGATGAAACGAACCCGATGATTCGAGAATGGTCCTTGGTGGCTCTGCGTAATTTGTGCGAGGGTAACGAAGCCAATCAATCGTACATCAATGCTTTGCGGCCACAGGGAATGGATGCGACATCAAAGTCAGCACTAGAGAAAGCGAAGGTGCGCGCAGATATCGGTGAAGACGGCAAGGTGAGATTAACTAAAAGAGATGAATAAAATGAAATGGCGAAGATGTATGGTATGCTTAATCCTTTAGATGACAAACGAGTTATTTGCTTTTTGCAAGTTTTTCCTTTAATCTCTCCGTCTCCAGTTGCAAGTACGCTGTTTGCAGTCGAATTGAAGCTATCTTATTCGTTGGGTCTAGTTGCATGCTCCTTTTGAGATCGTTTACAGCTGCACGAACTTGGTCCAGTCCCAGCAATGCGTTTGCATGACCAAATAGCAGAGAAGCAAGTTGCTTGTGGTCTGCTGGATCCACTAAAGCTAAGCACTCGGTATAACTACTCAATGCGTCCTCGTACTGATCCAGCCGTAGACATTCCTCGGCTTTCTCACGACAGTCAAGAAGCTTTTTCATGTAGTTGCAGTGAGCCTCTAGAGCTCTGGTGGAGGCAACATTGTCGTTGCCAATTTGACCTTCATACTGCTGAGCGATCTGAATAGCCTGTCTGTAAAATCCGACATACTCCAAGGCTCGAGCATGTATCAAAGTTAACTCAGCACTCTCGCCTGAAAAATGTGATTGCTCTAGAAATCTTACAACCATAGTAAAATGACGCTGTTTCATGAGAGAGTGCGCCAGAAGAAGAGCAATCTCAATAGAAAGAGGTGCTTGGCGAAACAGCATCCAGAACTCCTTAGTTAGCGAGCCCTGCACATTAGGTGGAGCATCA
Organism: Phytophthora palmivora; assembly: GCA_008079305.1. Taxonomy (NCBI): domain Eukaryota; phylum Oomycota; class Peronosporomycetes; order Peronosporales; family Peronosporaceae; genus Phytophthora; species Phytophthora palmivora. Next base: position 8,447 of record VOQZ01000151.1, on the reverse strand, counting down.
TGACGTCCAATTAGTTCTTTGTTACGAGCCAGGGAAGTTTGAAACGCCACACACTCAAGGAGGAGCTTCTTCGCTGCTATGGCGACATATCGTAGCTCTCGACTTTTGCCATCTTCAAATGCCGTTGGTATTGCGAAGGGTGCCTTGAGGTGCCTTCGAGCCACTTCGAAGCATTTTCCTAAAGTCGAACGAGCCTGAATGATGTCACCGATGATCTTCCAGCTACCAGCCAACACCACAAGTTCTTGACAATAATCAACAAGGACAGTAGAAGCCAATTGTTCACCATCGCATCCATCCATAGATTCCAGTAGGTTCTGCCACCTTTGCAGAAATGTAGATAACCATCTTAAAGGCATTCGAGAACCTAGAATTTTCGACATTATTTGTGTACGTAGTGTTTGCACTGTTGAAATCGGCGCAGAGATGTCACGGACATTCATGCAATCTTCTAAACGTTCAAATAGTCCTATCAACTCATGATCGATGGTTTGGTCGTTCTCAAATCTGCTTTGGGTGAAAATGTTCTGGTTGGACATCAGTCTTGACTCCGAAAATTGAATAGCCATCGATTCGTCAGAGTGTACTAAAAACTTTTGCTGTGAGATACTCCACTCAATAGAGATCGCACCTTTCTTCATTGTTATCTTTTTATGAGCATCCTTGGGTCTACCTACCTCGATCATGCTGCCGTCAGACAACTGTGAATAGTTTTGCTTCATCATACTTCTTCATCCACAAAGTTTTCCCAAATTGGTTAAACAATAAAAATACAACTACAGCGATGAAGAGTTTCATAAACACGAAACGCCAACAGCTACAGCCATTTCATTTTATTCCTCTCTTTTAGTCAATCTCACCTTGCCGTCTTCACCGATATCTGCGCGCACCTTCGCTTTCTCTAGTGCTGACTTTGATGTCGCATCCATTCCCTGTGGCCGCAAAGCATTGATGTACGATTGATTGGCTTCGTTACCCTCGCACAAATTACGCAGAGCCACCAAGGACCATTCTCGAATCATCGGGTTCGTTTCATCGATATTGCAGTGATTGAGAAACAAAGGTAAGTAGCCTTCCTCTCGTACAAGATCCTGGTGCTCTGTGTGGCGGAAGCTGAGATTACCAATGACGCGGATTAAGCCAGACCTGTATCCAAATGGCTCCCCGCTGGTTTTTGTCTGCAGTGTAGACCCAGCAGCTCGAGTAGTCCTTGTTGTTGGGCTCTGACGACCAAGTTCCCACACGCGCTGGAGCTCTTGAAGCAGCGAAAGCAGCAGTTCTCGAGACCCACCAGCACTGATCCTGGAGTGCTGAACAGTCCATTCTCCAAGCACATCGAGCAACATCAACTTGGCTTCGTTTTCCAGCTCAATCCATACCCTCTTTCTGATTTCGTCTGCTTCATCCGGTCGGTCTTCATCATCGATAGTGATGACATATATCCATGTACTTTTCACAAACTCGAAAGTGCCTTCAGGAAGTTGCTGCTTTCGGCCAGGTTCTTCTTGTGTGGTGATAGAGGACTTTGACTTGGCTATAGAAATGGACCACATCGTGAACATTCGTAGCAAGATCAATTGCTCCGGAGTCACTCGAGACCAAAGCTTGCTCAGCATGTGCGCGCCCACAGCATTGTACAGGTCTTTGGCGCGACCATCGCGAAATAACACTCCAAACAGCGTACAAATCCACTCAAAAGCGGGGTCCTCGTCATCGATGTGCGGGCCACTTGGCAGCGATGCATCAGACTCGGTTGCCTTCGGAGGCTTCACCATGCAACGGTGGAGAATCGTGATCACCAAATTGCGAGCACACACCTGGTCATATAATAACCAAAACAGAAGTTCAGACGAGTACTCGTGATCGAAGAGTCTTGCCAACGCCATACGTACAAGATCTACGCGACGAACCGCAATTTCCTCAATATCTGAGGCCACCGTACTGCTCGAATTGACGCAATTGAGGATCAACGCCACAGCAAAAGCAACCACCTTACGATGTTGGTGACACTCCACCAGAATTTTCTGTGCATTGCATATGGAAATCAGCGCGTGCAAGAGTAACGCTACAGGCAAGCGCAGCAACTCACCTGGAAATCGTCGGGGAAAAACAACTCCCATGCTGTTGTTTGGTTCTTTGCGTTGCTAGTGACACCATTCACGCAAAACTGGAGTGCGACTTGAGCTAGCAGGACAAACTGACTGCACTCCACACATGATATATCACGGTCAATCAGCACTTCAGAAGCGCGGCCTTCGGTATAACAACACCATACCTTCCAAGTCTCTCGTCCTCCACATCCATCCAGAGACAACAATGCATCACCACGTCGTGCGCCTACACCACATCCACATGGTAATCATCATCTTCCATCCACTCGCAATAAAACCCGATAGCTCCAGCAATCACATCCGTACCAACTTGAAGAGTCCGACGTCTCGACACGCATCTTGGTTTCCATTGCACGCAACACACGCATTGCGCAGGAAGCGAAGGCTGCCGTCAAAGCCTCAACTTGGCCAGATGCTCGTGTAGCATCACGCACAATAGGCTTGGGCGGTGAGAAGTCGTCCTGCAGCGACGCGGCCGTCGGGTTCTTGCGATCCACTCGGAACGTGTAGCCCAGACCATCGTCGTCTTCCGTCGCAGCATCCTGCGTGTCGTCAGTGGACTTTGACGTGGAGACTGTGGACTGAATTGCGGTCTGCAGCTCCTGCACGCAGCTGCTGATCGTCTCAGTAGCTTGTGTCCACACAGACGACGAAGGCAGCGACTCTCTGACGTCGCAACGAAGGAGCTGTCAGTTGAGTGAAAGTACTGAGAGGATGTAGCAGCATTTCAATGGGGTGTAGAGGTCGGTGGTGGGTTGGAGACAGTGGACACGTACCGGAAGGCGGCGCTGCGGCATTCCGCTGCCAGTGCTTCAAAGTCCATGAAAATGAAAATGATATGAATGGGTGGTGTGCGCCACACCAGATAGTGACGCCTCAGAGTTGAAGCTGAAGAGTGATGGTCAGGTGTCCATCGACTGTCCACCTGGTTGGTGCACAAACCTGGCGAAATCGGCAACAACAAGCAGCTCCATGAAGCTGGAAATTCCAGTCTGGAATGCTTTCTTCTTCACGAAGGTTTCTTAGTTGACTAGGGCAAGCTGGTCTGTAGCGTTGGTCCACATATACAGCGGGTCACTGCCATTGTGGTAGAACAACCCAATACTAACTGCAATCTGAAAGCCAAGTCTAGACTTCCATAGTCTGTCCGCATCACTCCTCAAGTTGAGACTCAACGCTGTGGTCTAGATTCACAGGGCCAGTTCGTGGAGTTGATCGCTGTTTTTGGCTGTGTCTGCTGCCAGTTCTCCACCCCAATTCGTGGTCTGCTGTAACGGCAGCCACGTGTGTGCACAGTGCACAGCGCCTTGCAGCACTGTACTGCATCATACTATGCAGGCTGCTATTATGCAGCCACGATGAGCACGCTGGGCTGCTCTCTGGCTCCCACGCGATTCAACGCCGGAGCTGCTGCCTGCTTTCGAGGCCAAATGCCACACGTTTACAGCAGCAGCGAGTCATGCAAGCTGAGACTTGAAGCGTGAAGACTGGTCTTTCCTATGTACACATTGAGGGAAGGGCTTCGCCTGTGATTGGTCGAGAGACTCGCTCGTAACGACGGTGGCGCTCGCATACTTTAATCCAGTGAAAGTCGACGCCCCCTTTCGGATTTTTGAATGCAGCTTATGGTGCAGCCGGTGGGTCCGCGTGACCCATACAAACGCCTATATACTTGCCGCGCTGACGCCTGGTAACCTGGGATAGGGAGCCAGTCCGCAGCGACTGGTCCAGAGACACGAAGGACGAAAAAAGCTTGGGTTGAGTATGGTCGGCGCAGACGTCGCCCCGCCCGAGCCGAACCTCTCCCCGCCCCCTCGACATACAATTTCCGAGTACAGGCGCGAAGCAGTACGTCACGGGTCGAAAGGCGTCATCTCCCCTGGTTGCAACCATCTTTACCAAACCACTTGCGTTCTGTATACGTCGCTCGTTAGCCCGCGACAGACCCCAGTTTCTCCTTCTCTCTCCGCTGCCGTCGATTCATTTCCGCTTTTCCAAGCTCCGGGCCAAGAAGCAGCAGCAGCAGCAGCAAGCTCCAGACCCACTTCGACCCACTCAACCCACTTGAAAGATGGCCCGTACCAAGCAGACCGCCCGCAAGTCCACCGGTGGCAAGGCTCCGCGCAAGCAGCTGGCCACCAAGGCCGCTCGTAAGTCGGCGCCCACTGCCGGCGGCGTGAAGAAGCCGCACCGCTACCGTCCCGGTACGGTGGCGCTGCGTGAGATCCGCAAGTACCAGAAGTCGACGGACCTGCTGATCCGCAAGCTGCCGTTCCAGCGCCTGGTGCGCGAGATCGCGCAGGACTACAAGACGGACCTGCGCTTCCAGAGCACGGCTATCCTGGCTCTGCAGGAGGCTTCGGAGGCCTACCTCGTGGGTCTCTTCGAGGACACCAACCTGTGTGCCATCCACGCCAAGCGTGTGACCATCATGCCCAAGGACATTCAGCTCGCACGGCGCATCCGTGGCGAGCGCACGTAAACCACTTGAGGTGCATTGGTGTCTTTTCGCAACAACGTCTTAATTTTTCTTATCGCTAGTTAGCTTTCTTGGCTTGCTGAGTGTGATGGGGCGCAGTACTCAAACACGCAACCCGTAGTATTTTAGCCTTATTATTTGCAGTAAGTAAATATCTTGCACAAGAAGCCATCTTCCGTTGAATTGCTACCTCTTGATTTCATTTTAGGCAAAGAAAGTTTGGTACGAACATGAGTGATTTGCAAGACCGTGGTTGTGAAAGGTGGAAGTTGTTCGATGAAAGTGTTCGTTCAGTCTACAGTAAGGCATTGATCAGTGCCAAAAGACGAGGAGATCATAGAGATATTTGAATGTGAGCCTCGATCCTACAATTGACTGAGTCTGCAATCTTGTAGCCAAGTTGTGAGCTTGCACGGATCGACTGCATCAAGTACAACTCAACGCTACGCTTCGTTGTTGCTGAGCTTGTCCATGAGCAATTGCTGCTCGTCAGCTATCTTCGTGAGCGACTGGTATTGCAGGTTGTATCTACAAGAAATCAATGTAAACACCCACAGTTCCAGTTTTCACCAGAATCCTAACATACCGTTCTAACTCGGTCTTCTTCTCTTTGATCAGCAATTCCAACATTTGCTTCTGTCGATTTCTATTCTCCACCTCGCTGTCTACACGATTCCGTTGGCCGATCGCCTTGCAATTTGCCATAACATGTTTAACATTCTGCCAAAGAAGATAAACAACATACCTCACCTTTAGCTTCTCACGTTCAATGCGCTTGGCCTGGCCCTCCATCACCTCCAGTACTCCTTTAATGATCTCATGAAATTCCTCGAGTTCTGCAACACAGTAAAAGTGTGAAATTCACCACAACAACCTTTTGAAATACATGTATTTTTCACATACTTGTGGCGAACTGGTTGCTCTCCTGCTCGAGCTCTTGCGTGTGCGTAATGTTCTCCTTATCCAACACGCGCACTTGACAGTCATCATCGAAGCAGATGCTCGGAAGCTGATTGTCTCCACGACTCATACTCGATCGATAGTCGAAATGGCTACATGATCGCGTCGTTTCGTTGATTGGTGTGCGCCACATCAGAAAAGATGAACACGAACGTCAAGCGCCTCCGGAAGGAGCTGCAGGAGCTCAAGAAGAACCCGGAAGAGGACATGGTCCTGTACCCAGAGGAGGACACCATCATGCGTTGGAAAGCCTTCATCCGAGGTCCCAAAGACACCCCGTTCGAGGACCGCTGCTTCGAACTGGCCATCCAAACCACGCCGCTTTACCCCATGGAGCCACCCAAGATGAAGTTCATCACGAAAGTCTTCCATCCGAACGTGCATTTTAAGGTAATGATGTTGTAATTGTGGGTGATACTTGGGTGCAACAAATTGCTGATTCGTATGGATTGTTGGTGCAGGATGGCAGCATCTGCTTGGATATTCTCAAGCGTGAGTGGTCTCCCGCCTGGACTTTGAGGGTGAGTTGAGTCTTCATTGATGTTACAGTGTATAAGTGACTCACTGTGTTGATTTTAGGCTGCATGCTTGGCGGTGATCTCGCTGTTGTCGGACCCTGCAGCTGATTCGCCCCTCAACTGCGACGCTGGTGAGTGCAAACGTAGTTTCCTTTGTTACCTATCGATTATGCTGATCGATTGAGATGTTGCTTGTTATTCAGGAAATATGATTCGTGCAGGTGATATACTGGCGTACAACACTATGGCCGAGATGTATAAGAAGGAGTATGGACTGCTGGAACTCCCAACGGACCCGTTCTAAAGGTCCACATGGTGTAAAGTAAACTTTGCATGGCCGTGCCTTAGAGCAGCGAAAAACCATTACTCAGGTGGTCACGTTGGTTAACATGTCCGTTGTCTCCTCAGTTGGTGAGGAGGCATCATCAACTTGTTTCTCCAACGCAACCAAGTCGCCGTAGTAGGCTGTCACTACCTTGAGCTGCTTGTTGAGGAATATCTTCTCGCACTCCACTGGTTCACCTGGTGTTAACGCCTCTAAGTCTTCGGTAGGTGTTCCTCTTGGGAGGTAGTACGCAATATTCTTCGACACTTTACTAGCCATGGCGAACAGGTCTAACCCCGATACACCCTTCACGACCATGTCTTCTAAGCTAAAATGCTTCCGACTATACTTTACACCTCCCCACGGCGGGATAAAAAAACACAGCATCAGCCTTGAGGCCTGGTAGAATGTCGATGGAGTTGCCGACAATGAACTCAATTTTGTCCACAACACCGTAAATCGCAGCATTGTGTTTTGCCATACGGATCTTCTCTGGGTCGATGTCAATTGCAATCACCTGTTTGCATGTCATGGCAAGTTGAATCACATTTCCGCCGCAGCCTGCGAAAGGATCCACGACGACATCACAAGAAAGACGCTTTGCAATATGCTCTGCGATCACTTGAGGGGTAACCTGAAACAGGAAATGAGGAGCGGTCAGTGTTGGCTTATGCTTGCATTAGTATAACAGACATGCTCACCGAATACCAGCTCTCGTGATCGAGCTGTATGCCATCTTCAAACCTCTCGAACAGAGTGTGTCTTTGCACATAAAATTTCACGACGTCCTTCGGAACTGTAACGCAATAAAACGTCAACATCGCCAACGACAACAGCTTCCATCCAACGCAGAAACGTACCTGGATACTTGTTTTTCGTTCTGGCCCTCGCACCATTGCCATTTGAATTTTTATGGTCAATTTCGCGAATAGTCTGATTCTCTGGTTTCACCTCTGTAATCACCTCGACTTTTTCAACCACGCGATCTGCCACTTCTCCATCCGAATCGTACACCACGCGTACTTTGTCCACAATCGTCGTCTCCGTTTTCGACCCCACTTCCTCTTCTACAAGTTTCTCTCCTTCAGCAGTAGCAACCTCCCCATCACCTTCATTTTCTACCTGTCCAGCTTCCATAACTATTTCCTCATCTCCACGTCCACCTTCTTCAACATTTTCCTCGTCAGCAACCTGCTCCTCAACCTCTTCCAACGATCTCTTGCGCTTCCTCAATGCATTGGACCTCGATCCACCAAAACTCATAGGTAAACTTCCTTCCATCCCTGCCGCCTTCATCTCTTGTTCTAGTTGAGCTTGAGCAGCTTTGTACAAATCAGCGCATGCGTCTGCTATCTCTCCATTATCACCATTCGCTACACGTCGACGCTTGTTTTTCTTGTTTTTCTTGCTGTTCACAGGCTACAACCACGAATAAAAACACCACAATAATCACAAAATGTCAGCGTTTCATCTCCAGCTACTATATCTCTCATATCACCGCTCTACCTCGTGAATTGCGTGTGTCCTGCTGCTACGAAGTCGCACTTCCGTGAGCAGCGCCATCCCATTCAAAATTTAGATTCACTGTTTTCTATTGGCTGTTAAGAATTCCATTTCCGCCAATCACAATATTTTACTTTGTTGAAGTGCGCATTTTGAGAATAATGCGCATCTTAAGCGTCGTCTTGACCTTTGTCGCGGTGTCTGTAGGTCCATGCGCGTCTTTATCCCTAGCAGAGAAGAAGTAACGTGGTTCACAGGCCCCTCGTCATCCGACCGTGTTGTCTGGAATGCCGATGACCGCCGTCTGTGTGCGCTCTTGACGTTTTCCACTTTGGAGTATCATTTCCAAGTTTTCAATCCAGAAAACAGCATTTCAAGTGGCAATTAATTGCTAAAACTGTAGGAGGATGGGAAAATGGAGCCGTAGTGGCCTCTGGATCACTGAAAGTGACCGTATTGGACCATACAAGAAGCAATCAGAAGGAAGTGAGGGAAGAAGAAGATGAGAAGAGAGAGATAAAGGGCTAAAATGTGAGTTTGATCCGGACTTT
>VOQZ01000150.1:0-24708 GCA_008079305.1 Phytophthora palmivora | reverse complement strand
CGATGTTTGACACGTCAAGTGCTACTATGTGACGATCTCAGACCAGCCAAACGGAGGAAGCAGTCGTTGGCGGCCTTGACGAAGAGTTGAGGTCGGAGGCGGTGGCGAGTCGGAGGCGGAGTCGAGTGGGCAGCGGCGGCGCTGCAGTCGTGGTCTTGCTGGAGTTTGACTTGTACAGAGAGAAAAATTGAGAAGTGATTGATTGAGTTAGTTTTGTTGGCGCTAGCAGTAGTTGTCTCGCAACCAACGATCCTGGGTGACTAGACCTGCACCAAGTATCCAGGTCCTATCCTAAAAACTATCTTTCTCAAATCCTGCTGTTATCTATCTCTGCCAATGAAATCCTGCGAAGCCTCGGCGTGGCTGAACCAGAATTTTCCCATAGCGTCCCATAATCAAAATATCCGGATGGTAACTGGAATGTTGCCAATCCTGAGGATTTACATCCAATGAAAAGACGTATAAGAACTGTTGAAGTGGCAACTGCAACCACATATAGCCAATAGACTCGTAGACATATGAAAAATGTGAAAATTCACGATTACGCTGAGCCATAATAATCTGGCCAGCTGATCTTAAAATTTGGCGTAGTGGCTGTATTGACCACTACGTCACATCAACACTAGGAATGATAAACGAGCTAGTGCCCCAATTTACTAAAGCTCTGTGTTAGACTTGGCAAACCGTAGAAATGCCGGATATCCTGGTGGCACGGACTGATGTGGAAAGACATCTGTGTACAACGATGTCACTTGCTGGGGAGACCTCAAATCGAACTGGAGGACGGTGTGGGCACCGTACAAACGAGTAATCAAGGAGTATGAGATTCGAAGTAACGAGAACTCTTGCACCAGCCAGGCGTATGAGACGAACGAGACGACGAGGATGAGAACACTATGTACATGTATGAAGTCAAGTATAATAGTCAGGCTCCTCGAAGCGAATATAGTTGTAAGATCAAAATTTGGATGAGCAAATTTTGTAAAATGTTGTGAGATTACTAGGATCCTAATATTGCTGGATCCATCTAGCTAGTGCTTGGCGGATTGGTAATTGCTGTCCTTACTGCTTTAATACTCAACAATTGCTTTGAAGAACTGTCTACAGTGGTGTATCATACAAATGGTACTGTCTAGTGGGATTATCACTCCTAGGATCGGTTCATGTCAATAGCGATGCGGTTTGAATTTGAATATATTGCAGAGTACAATTTGCAGTAATGCTAGCATGAGAGGTTGGTTTACAACATGTCTTCGTAGTACTTTTTCAGCTGTAGAACGTAAATTTAATTTTGCACTTTTAAATCTACCGAATCATCACAAAATCTACGCATTATAATATTGTCCATATGCATCTAAATTTCGCTTACTCAAATGGCAGACCAGTAGTTGCTTCTAACATCACTCACACAAAGTAGACAGACAACTAAGCAGCGAACGGATTCAACGGCGTCGCAAATTCCTCATCGTCGCTGGGGTCACTGCCAAATGAGAGCACACCGTTTTTGTCCTTGCTGCCGAGCGCGGCACCGGTTGTATTGCTTTTTGTGGTCGTATGGGCCGGCTTGAAGTTATGCGGTGCTGCCAATGGTTGGGAGGTGGTGCAGTGACCGCACCACCTCCAAACAGCGAGAAGACACCACCAAACAATCCTGCACCCTCATCGTTTGACTTGCTGTGTACTGCCATCACTTTTTGGTGCTCTTGTGGACTAAAACTCAACAATGTGGAGATGACGGGTACCAACTGCTCCTTCTCACTCGGCACTTGGCTCTCAATGTACTTCATCACCACGTTCTTCAGGTACTACGCACAGGAGAATATATCGTGAGTCAGTCTGTAGCCACAACGGCACCAGCAAAACATGCATACCTCAATATTTATCGCCTGGGTAGAACGTTCATCAAGCTCTTGTAGACGCTGCTTGTGTCGGTTGGCTTCTTCCAGTAGAGCAGAAGTATCTTCGTACTGAAACCACAACATCAAATGTTAATTAGCCGCTGATTCTATCATACACAAAAAGATTAGTACAGCACCTTCTTCTGGTAGAGATGTGACTTGGTCTCCAACTCGTTTAACATAAGTTTGAGTCTGACAATTTCATCTTCATCAGCCGGTACGTTTGACTGGTGGTCCACATCATTAGCAGGAGACATCTTCGTCGCGAGCGGAATGGGGCACGAGTCTGCAACTGCAGTAGCAATGTGCTCCTCAACCGTGGATTGGTGGAGAAAGCTATTGTTTCCTTCAGAATCGAATGAACGAGAAGAGGACGCTGTAGAACGACGTTCCTTATCAGTTGGTGACACAGCAGGAGAGTATGAGCGACGTCCTGCCTCGTTCGTGGCAAGGGACGCAGCAGCAGCAAGTGCGGCCTGCAGCTGCTTCGACAAGTCGCTGATCTCATCCTCCTTTGCTTGAACTTCCTGCTCAATACACTCATTTTGAGTACGAACTTCCTCTCTAAGAGAGGAAACTTCGTGGTCCAAAGCTTCGTTACACTCAGTGAGCTGCTTGATCTGTGCCTCGAGAGGCATTCGCTCATTTTTTAACGCCTCCTCAAAGCCGTGTCACTTCCGCCTTGAGACTGTCGATTTCTAGTCGCATGGCAATCTCCTGAGACCGCTTTTCAGCCTCAAGCGCTTCGCGTGCGTTCTGCGCACGAGCATCTCCAACTGTCTCCAACTCAGCCATACGTTTCCTAGTTTCCTCCAGTTCTGTTTCAAGAGCACTTACTCGACCCTTCGCAGCCACCACCTCCATCTCTAACTTGGATGTGCTCTGTGCAGCCTTCTTCAAATTAGTTTGTTCTCGCTTGACGCTTTCTTTAGCGCAGTGTGCGCACGCTTCTTATAAGTTTCGAGTGCGGCCCTCGCAGCATTCGCTCCCTCAGTTTCGGCATCTACTTCCAGCTTCAACTTTGCAACCTCCTTCTCCAACTGCGATTGCAGGTTGACATTGGTATCTGTCGCTGACCGAAGCTTCTTAATGGTTTCATTTGCCGAAGACAATTGAGCTTCGAGTTCCATCCGTTCAGCTTCGTGCCTTTTCTTGGCCTCCACATTGTCGCTTCCAACCTGGGCATGCTTCTGCTCAAGATGGTGTACATGTTCCCTTCGTGCTGTGTAGCTCCAATTCCTTGCTCTCGACAGTTTCAGTCAAAGTTGCCAGTGCCTTCTCCAACTCAGACACCTTCAATTGTGCAACTTCTTCGCGTGTAGCAGAAGCTGCCAGTAGCGTCTCCTTCTGTTCATGCAAAGCTGCATCGTGCTGTTTTTGCATCTGGGCAAGTTCGTCATCGTACGCCAATATGCGCTTCTTGAAGTTTTCCATCTGGCTTTCACGTTGTGCTTCGGCTTGCGCAAAATTCTCCTCTGCTTGGCGCAACTCTTCTGCAATGACGTCCGATTGTTCACGAGATGAAGCAAGCTCAAGTTTTAATGCGTCTAACTCCTCTATGGAGATAGCGTGCTGAGCATTCAGCTCATTGTACGACATCTTCAGGTTGTCGTTGGTTGTGGTTTGTTGTGTCAACCTCTCCTGCAATTCCTGCAGGTGCCCCTTTAACCGCTTGTACGCCACCATTAACTCCTCCAGCTTTGATTTCAGCGTGGAAATCACCCCATCCTTTTGAGTGATAATAGCTGCATATTTCTCGTCTTCTATTGCCCTCTGTTCACGAAAAGTTGAGACTTCGGTTGATGCGCAACTCAATGACTCAGATAGAGATGCAACCTGTTCCTTCAAACAATCGATCTCCGTTTGTGTCTCGACCTCACGCTGGCTTTGCAGCTCTTGCAGCTCGCCTTCCAGTGACTGGATACGCTCCTGCAGGCTTTCCACCTCCGTGCTCTGAGCCTCGCGGTGCGACTCCATCTCGCTCACAGCCTTGCTGGCGGCCTCGCGCTCCTCCTCGGCAGACACAACACGTGCCTCGGTCTCGGACAGCTGCTGACGAATCGCCTCCAGTGTCTCCGCCGTCTGCGACTCGGACTCCTTCAGACTGCGGATCGTCTCCTCCGCTGTTTGCGTCTCCACCTCACGCTGGCTTTGCAGCTCTTGCAGCTCGCCTTCCAGTGACTGGATACGCTCCTGCAGGCTTTCCACCTCCGTGCTCTGAGCCTCGCGGTGCGACTCCATCTCGCTCACAGCCTTGCTGGCGGCCTCGCGCTCCTCCTCGGCAGACACAACACGTGCCTCGGTCTCGGACAGCTGCTGACGAATCGCCTCCAGTGTCTCCGCCGTCTGCGACTCGGACTCCTTCAGACTGCGGATCGTCTCCTCCGCTGTTTGCGTCTCCACCTCACGCTGGCTTTGCAGCTCTTGCAGCTCGCCTTCCAGTGACTGGATACGCTCCTGCAGGCTTTCCACCTCCGTGCTCTGAGCCTCGCGGTGCGACTCCATCTCGCTCACAGCCTTGCTGGCGGCCTCGCGCTCCTCCTCGGCAGACACAACACGTGCCTCGGTCTCGGACAGCTGCTGACGAATCGCCTCCAGTGTCTCCGCCGTCTGCGACTCGGACTCCTTCAGACTGCGGATCGTCTCCTCCGCTGTTTGCGTCTCCACCTCACGCTGGCTTTGCAGCTCTTGCAGCTCGCCTTCCAGTGACTGGATACGCTCCTGCAGGCTTTCCACCTCCGTGCTCTGAGCCTCGCGGTGCGACTCCATCTCGCTCACAGCCTTGCTGGCGGCCTCGCGCTCCTCCTCGGCAGACACAACACGTGCCTCGGTCTCGGACAGCTGCTGACGAATCGCCTCCAGTGTCTCCGCCGTCTGCGACTCGGACTCCTTCAGACTGCGGATCGTCTCCTCCGCTGTTTGCGTCTCCACCTCACGCTGGCTTTGCAGCTCTTGCAGCTCGCCTTCCAGTGACTGGATACGCTCCTGCAGGCTTTCCACCTCCGTGCTCTGAGCCTCGCGGTGCGACTCCATCTCGCTCACAGCCTTGCTGGCGGCCTCGCGCTCCTCCTCGGCAGACACAACACGTGCCTCGGTCTCGGACAGCTGCTGACGAATCGCCTCCAGTGTCTCCGCCGTCTGCGACTCGGACTCCTTCAGACTGCGGATCGTCTCCTCCGCTGTTTGCGTCTCCACCTCACGCTGGCTTTGCAGCTCTTGCAGCTCGCCTTCCAGTGACTGGATACGCTCCTGCAGGCTTTCCACCTCCGTGCTCTGAGCCTCGCGGTGCGACTCCATCTCGCTCACAGCCTTGCTGGCGGCCTCGCGCTCCTCCTCGGCAGACACAACACGTGCCTCGGTCTCGGACAGCTGCTGACGAATCGCCTCCAGTGTCTCCGCCGTCTGCGACTCGGACTCCTTCAGACTGCGGATCGTCTCCTCCGCTGTTTGCGTCTCCACCTCACGCTGGCTTTGCAGCTCTTGCAGCTCGCCTTCCAGTGACTGGATACGCTCCTGCAGGCTTTCCACCTCCGTGCTCTGAGCCTCGCGGTGCGACTCCATCTCGCTCACAGCCTTGCTGGCGGCCTCGCGCTCCTCCTCGGCAGACACAACACGTGCCTCGGTCTCGGACAGCTGCTGACGAATCGCCTCCAGTGTCTCCGCCGTCTGCGACTCGGACTCCTTCAGACTGCGGATCGTCTCCTCCGCTGTTTGCGTCTCCACCTCACGCTGGCTTTGCAGCTCTTGCAGCTCGCCTTCCAGTGACTGGATACGCTCCTGCAGGCTTTCCACCTCCGTGCTCTGAGCCTCGCGGTGCGACTCCATCTCGCTCACAGCCTTGCTGGCGGCCTCGCGCTCCTCCTCGGCAGACACAACACGTGCCTCGGTCTCGGACAGCTGCTGACGAATCGCCTCCAGTGTCTCCGCCGTCTGCGACTCGGACTCCTTCAGACTGCGGATCGTCTCCTCCGCTGTTTGCGTCTCCACCTCACGCTGGCTTTGCAGCTCTTGCAGCTCGCCTTCCAGTGACTGGATACGCTCCTGCAGGCTTTCCACCTCCGTGCTCTGAGCCTCGCGGTGCGACTCCATCTCGCTCACAGCCTTGCTGGCGGCCTCGCGCTCCTCCTCGGCAGACACAACACGTGCCTCGGTCTCGGACAGCTGCTGACGAATCGCCTCCAGTGTCTCCGCCGTCTGCGACTCGGACTCCTTCAGACTGCGGATCGTCTCCTCCGCTGTTTGCGTCTCCACCTCACGCTGGCTTTGCAGCTCTTGCAGCTCGCCTTCCAGTGACTGGATACGCTCCTGCAGGCTTTCCACCTCCGTGCTCTGAGCCTCGCGGTGCGACTCCATCTCGCTCACAGCCTTGCTGGCGGCCTCGCGCTCCTCCTCGGCAGACACAACACGTGCCTCGGTCTCGGACAGCTGCTGACGAATCGCCTCCAGTGTCTCCGCCGTCTGCGACTCGGACTCCTTCAGACTGCGGATCGTCTCCTCCGCTGTTTGCGTCTCCACCTCACGCTGGCTTTGCAGCTCTTGCAGCTCGCCTTCCAGTGACTGGATACGCTCCTGCAGGCTTTCCACCTCCGTGCTCTGAGCCTCGCGGTGCGACTCCATCTCGCTCACAGCCTTGCTGGCGGCCTCGCGCTCCTCCTCGGCAGACACAACACGTGCCTCGGTCTCGGACAGCTGCTGACGAATCGCCTCCAGTGTCTCCGCCGTCTGCGACTCGGACTCCTTCAGACTGCGGATCGTCTCCTCCGCTGTTTGCGTCTCCACCTCACGCTGGCTTTGCAGCTCTTGCAGCTCGCCTTCCAGTGACTGGATACGCTCCTGCAGGCTTTCCACCTCCGTGCTCTGAGCCTCGCGGTGCGACTCCATCTCGCTCACAGCCTTGCTGGCGGCCTCGCGCTCCTCCTCGGCAGACACAACACGTGCCTCGGTCTCGGACAGCTGCTGACGAATCGCCTCCAGTGTCTCCGCCGTCTGCGACTCGGACTCCTTCAGACTGCGGATCGTCTCCTCCGCTGTTTGCGTCTCCACCTCACGCTGGCTTTGCAGCTCTTGCAGCTCGCCTTCCAGTGACTGGATACGCTCCTGCAGGCTTTCCACCTCCGTGCTCTGAGCCTCGCGGTGCGACTCCATCTCGCTCACAGCCTTGCTGGCGGCCTCGCGCTCCTCCTCGGCAGACACAACACGTGCCTCGGTCTCGGACAGCTGCTGACGAATCGCCTCCAGTGTCTCCGCCGTCTGCGACTCGGACTCCTTCAGACTGCGGATCGTCTCCTCCGCTGTTTGCGTCTCCACCTCACGCTGGCTTTGCAGCTCTTGCAGCTCGCCTTCCAGTGACTGGATACGCTCCTGCAGGCTTTCCACCTCCGTGCTCTGAGCCTCGCGGTGCGACTCCATCTCGCTCACAGCCTTGCTGGCGGCCTCGCGCTCCTCCTCGGCAGACACAACACGTGCCTCGGTCTCGGACAGCTGCTGACGAATCGCCTCCAGTGTCTCCGCCGTCTGCGACTCGGACTCCTTCAGACTGCGGATCGTCTCCTCCGCTGTTTGCGTCTCCACCTCACGCTGGCTTTGCAGCTCTTGCAGCTCGCCTTCCAGTGACTGGATACGCTCCTGCAGGCTTTCCACCTCCGTGCTCTGAGCCTCGCGGTGCGACTCCATCTCGCTCACAGCCTTGCTGGCGGCCTCGCGCTCCTCCTCGGCAGACACAACACGTGCCTCGGTCTCGGACAGCTGCTGACGAATCGCCTCCAGTGTCTCCGCCGTCTGCGACTCGGACTCCTTCAGACTGCGGATCGTCTCCTCCGCTGTTTGCGTCTCCACCTCACGCTGGCTTTGCAGCTCTTGCAGCTCGCCTTCCAGTGACTGGATACGCTCCTGCAGGCTTTCCACCTCCGTGCTCTGAGCCTCGCGGTGCGACTCCATCTCGCTCACAGCCTTGCTGGCGGCCTCGCGCTCCTCCTCGGCAGACACAACACGTGCCTCGGTCTCGGACAGCTGCTGACGAATCGCCTCCAGTGTCTCCGCCGTCTGCGACTCGGACTCCTTCAGACTGCGGATCGTCTCCTCCGCTGTTTGCGTCTCCACCTCACGCTGGCTTTGCAGCTCTTGCAGCTCGCCTTCCAGTGACTGGATACGCTCCTGCAGGCTTTCCACCTCCGTGCTCTGAGCCTCGCGGTGCGACTCCATCTCGCTCACAGCCTTGCTGGCGGCCTCGCGCTCCTCCTCGGCAGACACAACACGTGCCTCGGTCTCGGACAGCTGCTGACGAATCGCCTCCAGTGTCTCCGCCGTCTGCGACTCGGACTCCTTCAGACTGCGGATCGTCTCCTCCGCTGTTTGCGTCTCCACCTCACGCTGGCTTTGCAGCTCTTGCAGCTCGCCTTCCAGTGACTGGATACGCTCCTGCAGGCTTTCCACCTCCGTGCTCTGAGCCTCGCGGTGCGACTCCATCTCGCTCACAGCCTTGCTGGCGGCCTCGCGCTCCTCCTCGGCAGACACAACACGTGCCTCGGTCTCGGACAGCTGCTGACGAATCGCCTCCAGTGTCTCCGCCGTCTGCGACTCGGACTCCTTCAGACTGCGGATCGTCTCCTCCGCTGTTTGCGTCTCCACCTCACGCTGGCTTTGCAGCTCTTGCAGCTCGCCTTCCAGTGACTGGATACGCTCCTGCAGGCTTTCCACCTCCGTGCTCTGAGCCTCGCGGTGCGACTCCATCTCGCTCACAGCCTTGCTGGCGGCCTCGCGCTCCTCCTCGGCAGACACAACACGTGCCTCGGTCTCGGACAGCTGCTGACGAATCGCCTCCAGTGTCTCCGCCGTCTGCGACTCGGACTCCTTCAGACTGCGGATCGTCTCCTCCGCTGTTTGCGTCTCCACCTCACGCTGGCTTTGCAGCTCTTGCAGCTCGCCTTCCAGTGACTGGATACGCTCCTGCAGGCTTTCCACCTCCGTGCTCTGAGCCTCGCGGTGCGACTCCATCTCGCTCACAGCCTTGCTGGCGGCCTCGCGCTCCTCCTCGGCAGACACAACACGTGCCTCGGTCTCGGACAGCTGCTGACGAATCGCCTCCAGTGTCTCCGCCGTCTGCGACTCGGACTCCTTCAGACTGCGGATCGTCTCCTCCGCTGTTTGCGTCTCCACCTCACGCTGGCTTTGCAGCTCTTGCAGCTCGCCTTCCAGTGACTGGATACGCTCCTGCAGGCTTTCCACCTCCGTGCTCTGAGCCTCGCGGTGCGACTCCATCTCGCTCACAGCCTTGCTGGCGGCCTCGCGCTCCTCCTCGGCAGACACAACACGTGCCTCGGTCTCGGACAGCTGCTGACGAATCGCCTCCAGTGTCTCCGCCGTCTGCGACTCGGACTCCTTCAGACTGCGGATCGTCTCCTCCGCTGTTTGCGTCTCCACCTCACGCTGGCTTTGCAGCTCTTGCAGCTCGCCTTCCAGTGACTGGATACGCTCCTGCAGGCTTTCCACCTCCGTGCTCTGAGCCTCGCGGTGCGACTCCATCTCGCTCACAGCCTTGCTGGCGGCCTCGCGCTCCTCCTCGGCAGACACAACACGTGCCTCGGTCTCGGACAGCTGCTGACGAATCGCCTCCAGTGTCTCCGCCGTTTGCGACTCGGACTCCTTCAGACTGCGGATCGTCTCCTCCGCTGTTTGCGTCTCCACCTCACGCTGGCTTTGCAGCTCTTGCAGCTCGCCTTCCAGTGACTGGATACGCTCCTGCAGGCTTTCCACCTCCGTGCTCTGAGCCTCGCGGTGCGACTCCATCTCGCTCACAGCCTTGCTGGCGGCCTCGCGCTCCTCCTCGGCAGACACAACACGTGCCTCGGTCTCGGACAGCTGCTGACGAATCGCCTCCAGTGTCTCCGCCGTCTGCGACTCGGACTCCTTCAGACTGCGGATCGTCTCCTCCGCTGTTTGCGTCTCCACCTCACGCTGGCTTTGCAGCTCTTGCAGCTCGCCTTCCAGTGACTGGATACGCTCCTGCAGGCTTTCCACCTCCGTGCTCTGAGCCTCGCGGTGCGACTCCATCTCGCTCACAGCCTTGCTGGCGGCCTCGCGCTCCTCCTCGGCAGACACAACACGTGCCTCGGTCTCGGACAGCTGCTGACGAATCGCCTCCAGTGTCTCCGCCGTCTGCGACTCGGACTCCTTCAGACTGCGGATCGTCTCCTCCGCTGTTTGCGTCTCCACCTCACGCTGGCTTTGCAGCTCTTGCAGCTCGCCTTCCAGTGACTGGATACGCTCCTGCAGGCTTTCCACCTCCGTGCTCTGAGCCTCGCGGTGCGACTCCATCTCGCTCACAGCCTTGCTGGCGGCCTCGCGCTCCTCCTCGGCAGACACAACACGTGCCTCGGTCTCGGACAGCTGCTGACGAATCGCCTCCAGTGTCTCCGCCGTCTGCGACTCGGACTCCTTCAGACTGCGGATCGTCTCCTCCGCTGTTTGCGTCTCGACCTTACGCTGGCTTTGCAGCTCTTGCAGCTCGCCTTCCAGTGACTGGATGCGCTCATTGAGAATAGCAACTTCAGATTTGAAGCTGTTAATGGTTACTTGCTGTTCGGCCAGTGCAATCTTGGCTGCGTTATGCTCCTCGGATAAAGAGTCTGCATGGTCCTTGAGGTTGGACATTTCCTGACGAACTGATTGCAACAAACTCGTCATCTCACTTTCTGACGTTTTCATCGCACTGATTGTTTTTTCAGCAGACGCCAGCTCTGCCGAATGTTGACTTTGAAGGCTAACGATGTCAACCTCCTGACGCTCGATGCGTTTCTGCAGGTCCTCTTTTGAGTACTCAAACACTTGAGTTCAGTCTCGAAGTCGTTAAGTGCTTTGTTAGCACCATCACATTCAGCATTCAGGACAGCCACTCTTGTCTCGGACTCCAACAACTCCTTTTGAGTTGACTCTAATGACTCTGTAGCACGCCTCACTTCCTCTTTCAATGTTTCCACCATTTCCTCGGCAGCTTGAGCATCCACTGCGCTTTTGTTCCGTAAAGCTTCCAACTCTGTGGTCACCGATTGATTCTTGAGCTGCAGTTCCCCATGTTCAGAGCTAAGAACTTCCAGCGTCAAATCTTTCTTACTGAGCGTCTTCTTCGCATCGTCACGTTCTTCGACTAACACCATCACGCACCCTTCAGCCTCCGCTAGTTCTTGACGGAGAGACGCTAGTGTTTCAACTTTCTCGGCCTCTGCATTTTTCAAATGTGCAATTGTCTCATTTGCAGCAGCCAGCTCTGTTGAGCTTGTTTTACTGAGCTCCTTTAACTCCGTCTCTAGAGCAGCGACCTTGTTCTGCAAGTCTTCTTGGAGCGCACTTAGCGTTTCTTGAGTCGACTCCTTTTCGTTCAATGAAGTTCGAGTGGCATCGCGCTCCTTTTCCAGCGTTATAACACGCAACTCTGACTCGGCCAGTTTCTCTTGAATTGCTCGCAGTGATTCTTCCGCTTGAGCAGATGAGTCGTTCAGGATACGAGCAGTGTCTTCAGCTTGGGTCTTTGCCTCCTTGAGATCACGAATCATCTCCTCGGTGGCCTCTGCATCGGCTGCACTTTTGCTCCGCAGCGTCTTCAACTCTTTTTCCAGATTCTGAGCCGCTAAGTCTAGTTCTCCTTGTTGAGAAAGCATCACCTCGATCTTCAGGTCCTTCGCAGTGAGCTCCTTTCTTGCCGCATCTCGCTCTTCCACCAATACCATAACACAAGATTCGGCTTCAGCTAAGTCCTGCTTAACCGACTCCAACGATTTCGTCAAAGTTGATTCAGTCTCCTTCAGACCTCGAATAGTCTCCTCCGCAGCGCCAGTTTCCTCAGAATGTTTCTGGAGCAAGTTCTCAAGTTCATTGCGAAGTTTTTCAACCTGTTGTTGCAACGCGTCACGTTGGGCAGTCAACTCTTCATATGCAGACTGTTTCTCGTGTAGCAATGCCTTTACTGCATCACGCTCCTCTGTTAAAACATCAGCACGCGATTCAGCCTCTGCTAACTCGTCACGGTTGGCTTGAAGTGATTGTAAAGCTCGCTCTGCCATCTGCTTTAAGACCGAGATTTTGTTCTCTAACGTCTCATTCTCAGCAATTTGCGATTCAAGCTTTCCAGCGACTTCCTCATGTGCTAATTTGTCTGCTTGAACACGCTCTTGGAGTTCTGACAGTTCTGCCGAAATTTCATCCTTTTCCGCAGCACTTTGCAGGAGCTGGCCCTGTATAGCCTCCACTTGAGCAGTTACTAGCTCCAATTCTTGCTGTAATTTGAACGTAGTTTCCTCCAAGGTATGTTCTAGTTTGACCTTTTCGTCCTGAAGAGCGAACACGTTTTCCTCTAGCGAGTGCTGCAACTCGATCATACTGTTTTTCTCACCCGACAACGTAGCGATTTCGCTTGTAGCTTTCTCGACTCGCTCCTCCAGATGATTCAATTGCTCTGAACTAGACTCGTTCGCTGCTTCGAGCTCAGCTTTCTGTTCTTCAAGAGAGTTGAGCTTAGATTCAAGATTTTCGATTGTCCTCTCTAGCTTGAGGTTTTCGTCATCAATACCCGACTTTTCCTCCTCAAGCATGTAAAGCCGCTCCCTCAACTGGTGGATGTCCTCTTCAGATCGGTACACCGTTTCCTCGAGTCTTGCTCGAAGTTCCTGCTTTTCTGTCTCGATCTCAGCGATCTTGTCAGCAAGTTCGTTCAGCTGTTCCTCCAGTTCTTCGTTTGCAAGCTCCTGTGAGTCGGCCATGGCTGCCTTCTGAACTTCAGACTTCGCGATTTTGTCTTTCAGCATTGCAATCTCGTTGAACAATCGACTGCGCTCATCCTTAAGCATGTTTGTCGTCGTCTTAAATGCTTCAAACTCGATCGCTTTCTCCTCCAGTTTTCCTCTGCTGCGTTCTAGCTTCGATTTGGTCTTGGCAAACTCATCCGCCAACTTTTCCCGCTCTTCTTCGACTGACCGAAGTTGTTCCTCAATAGTGGCAATGAGAGCAACCTTCTGCTCTAATTGCTGTTCCAGCTCCGCAATCTTGTCTTCTGCGATAGAAAGTCGGTCTTCAAGTTCTGCTTTTGCCACCATTCGCTCTTGCAACGTGGACTCTAAACCTTGTTTTGCTTCGTAAGCAACTTGGAGCTTCTTCTCCATCTCGATCATCTCAATCAGAGCTGCCTCGAATTCCCGTCGCTCTGCGTCTAACGATGCGCTGTTTACGGTGCACGTAGGACCGCTTGACTTTGATACTTCCACCAGCTTTTTTTCGAGTGCCGTAAGCTGCTGCTTTTGCTCCAAAAAGTTTACCTTGGCCTGGACTAATGATGAGCGTAGTTCTTCGACCTCGCGATCTTTTTCTTGCGACTCGTCTGGTTCGGTTTTGCTGTCTGTAACAGCGTGAAGTTCACTAATCCGCTCCTCCAAAACGTCGTTCTCAGTCTTAATATCCTCCAAGTCACGTTTAATCTTGCTGTTTTCTTTTGCAGCCTTGACAACTACGCTGTTGAGGTTATCAATGACTGATTGGAAGTCTTCCTTCTGCATTCCGGAGACTTCCAGGTGATGTTGCAAATCATCCGATTTACTCTTGAGGTCTGATTCGAGCTTTTGGTTTGCAGACTGCAGTGCTTCAAGCTGCACTATCACTGAATCTAACTCAGATGATTTTTCTTGGTGCGTCACAAGTAAAGTTTCGTGATCTTGCTTGAGTTTCGAAACACCATCTGCTGTTTTCGCAACCTCAAATATCATTCGCAAGTTTTCAGCTTTGCAAGCTGTCATTTCTGCCTCAACTGCATGTAACTGAGCCTTCGTTATTTCAAGTTCGTGCTCGAGGTCAGAGGCATCTCCATTACAGCTTTCTGCGGTTTCACCATTCGATGCAACTGAGCCAGCATATTCACCCGAGGATACCCACTTTTCACTGTCAGAACTGCCTTCTAGTCCCCTGTTAGCAAACTTCTCAATATCACTTGCGCGCGCCTTCAATGCAGCCTCGCATTCCTCGAGCTTTTCCACTAGTAGTCGATTTTCCTCTTCATACTTGTGTATCCTTTCCTGAAGGTTTTTTGTTTCACTTTCAATGTGCCCCAGATCCGGTTTCGCTGCACTGGTGAGCTGCTTGTGAATATGCTCCAGATACGCTTCGAGTTCCACAAATCGAGAGTTCTGACTGGTTTCAATTCCAAGTTCTGGTCGTCCGACCGGTAGCGCAGCAATCATATCTTCGACCTTAGACCTGATCGTAGAGAAATCTTGAGTTAACAGCTGCTTCTGTGTCTGAGTCTCATCGAGCTGTGCGGTTAACTGCTCAATTTTCATTTGCTTTTCCTCACAAAGTCGTCTGCGCTCGTCTTCTTTAGCAAAAAGTGACGATGAGTGCTCTTCAGCAACACGCTCCAAATCCGTACGGAGTTCCTCCACAGTTTTATCTTGCACGCTTTTTTCAGCAGCTAAGGAATCATACTGTGTTTGGAGCGTTTCCAATTGAGTACTAAGTCTCTCTGCTTCTGCAATTGCAGTACTGACTGCCTCACGGATAGCTTGTTCTTGAGGGGCTTCCGCAGCAGCAAGTTGCTCTGTAAGCATCCGAATTTCATTGCTCTTCGTATCAAGAAGCGACTCGATGCTCTCATACGTCAGGTCGATACCAACGTGAACCAGCAGTTGTTCACGAATCTCCGCTACCTCAGCCAGCTCTGTCGAAATCTTCTCATTAGATGTCGTAAGCGCTTGAATCTGCTGTGTCAATTGCTGCTTTTCTTTTTCCCATTTCTCGGTACTAGCAGCGAGTTCAGCTTCCACCATCTGGATCTTCATCACCAACTCTTGTTCATTCGATCCACGTCGACCTTGTGTAAGCTCGTCATTATCCCTCAATGCCTGATTTAATTTCGACGCTACTTCCAAGTACATTTGCTCTGTGTCTTCCTGTTGTTGTCTCGCGCCAGTCACTTGTTGCATCAGATCTTGCACTTTTCTCTGCAGAGCATCATTCTCCTGAACAACGTCTTGTATCTCTCGTTCCTGTTGTTGTCTCTCCTCCAACATAGCAGCAACTTGATGTGTCAGTCGATTCTTCTCTTCTTGAAAGACCATCACTCTGGCTTCTTCCTGTGTCCACTTGATCTGGATCTTGTCATGTGTCTCTTGTTGAGCTTGTAGTTCCACTTGAAATGCTTCTACCTTGGACAGTGCCACCTCTAGTTCTCCATCCTTGTCCTCCAGTTGCTGCTGCATGGCTTGAGACCGAGCAACCGCGTGCTCCAGCTTAAGTACGAGTTCTTGTTTCTCGTGGTCCTTGAGCTCGAGTTCTTGTTGTTGTGTCTTGTTGTGAGTGCGTGCGTCGTCCAGCTGCTTCTTCATGGCTTTGCCAGCCCCTACAGCTTGCTTGAGCTTGTCAATTAGCTCTCGTTTCTCCGCTTCAACGCGCGTTCCTATAGTAGTACAATCAAACGACAAGTTGATGGGCCTGCGTGAGCGAAATGGAGGCAAAATGGGAGCTTTGCGCATCAGCAGAAAGAGGAACGACCGACGACGTAGAGGAAACCCACCAGAGTCTGGAGACGCCAGCGACGCGCCATCCTCGGCCATCATTCTTGCCACTGAGAGCCGCGTGGACAGGAGAGCACTGAAGACGATCAGGATTGGTAGAAATCATTTAGGCCAGAGACCATGCACAAATCTGACGACAGGCACAGAGACGGGGGAATTGGGAATAAAGTACCCATTTATAAATCGAGAGTTGGGGACCTGTTATCTTGATGTTAATGTCGTCTTGAGATGTAATTTGGTATGGAAAAAGAGCAGATAATAGTGTTTTCATTGCTTGTACGTTGAAATGTTTGTTGGAGTAGTACTGCATGAGGATGGTCCGACCCATTTGCCTTGAAAAAAAGAACTCAGTTCCGACGAGGCGATGTCACGACATTATATTTGAAGAGAGTATACTTGCGATCTTCGAGCGTTTCGTTGAAACGGTCTCGAGTGTAGCCATTTCACCAAAACGCTGGACCGAATAGCAGAGCTGAACTCTTGAAGTTTGTGGCTCCAAGTAACGAGTGCGCACGCCATTTCCTGCAGCACTAGCGTTGCATTGCGTAGGATAGACATGATCTACGCGATAAAACTTCACGTGTTGGCACGCTAGCAGAGAGCTGCGAACGAGCTGTAGTGGCTGAAGACGCGTCACACGAGCCTTCTTTAGCTGCTTGCTTGCGCAGCGATCTTGGGCAAACCTTCTCGGCGTTCTGCTTCACTGATTCAAGCTCCCTTTCAAGGGCTAGAAGGTGTTCGTCCGAGCTCGCAACCTTGGATTTCACATCCTTTGTAGACGCACGCAATGCATTAAGCTCAGCAGGTTTGTCCACGAGTCTCCACGAGTGACCATTACGCGCTCATTTGAGATAACAAACAAGGGTGAAGCTCGAGTGCCAGAATGCTAAAACTTGGTTCGTTGGAGGATGCATAATTTGCTTGATAGTGAGCAAAGCGGCAACAACACGAGAAACGTGGTTTTCAGATAAGCATATTGATGAATCTCGACTCGATGCCTTTTGAGGAGGGAGGCACGCACGAACTGGCACTGCTGGGCAAAATTGTACGCCTTCCTGTTAAAGCACATGACAGACGAGTAGATGCTGCAGATTGTGATGAAACTCTGATATGCAGTGCTTGAGGAAGTCATGGATGGCACGCTTCTGCTGTGCGATAATCCGGCAAATTACCGACCAGTGTACGGCGTTAGTCCTCAAGGATACTTTCGCAATTGTGTGCTCTCCGGAAATCAAGCTCACACCTTCAAAGGGGGTCGTCGATGAGAAAATGCGGCGGCCGAAGCAAATGTTAACATGATTGTGGCACAGATCGCTGTAGCGAAAGGTAAACTGTTTTCCAAGATGTTCAAGAAGGACTTCCTTGAGAATATCGTCCCCATCCTTATCAGTCTCAACCACATATTGGAGGCGAAACACAGTCCTTTGACTCGCTTGCTGCACTATATCCGCGAACTGTTCAAAATGTACCGCCAGGAGATGAAGGATATCTTCATGAACACTGACACGCAAATGGCAATGGAAGACGAGTAGGATCTGCGGCAATTCGCCTTGCCAACAACAACAGAAGTAGCAGGCACATCGTATGACCTACGGACCGAGAGATGCTCAAACAACGTCGATGTCTCCGCAGACAACAGCAACTCGTGTTCCTCAGACACCACAGGAAGACATATTGGAGGCAAGCCACACCCCTGTGCAATTGCGCAGTGACGAAAAGAGTGGACAGCAACGTCGCCATAGTCTTCCTTCCACACCAACACCATCTCGTAGTAAATAACAGCCCCGTGAAGTGTCCAGCGAGGAAGCTCTTCGAGAGATATCTGAGAGTTGGACCTTGATCCTCTCTCCGAGTCATGGCTACCCGGCAAAAGAAAACTGGAACGTGACTGCAAAGTCTCCTTAAGTTGACAAACTCAAGGTCGGGAAAGAAAAGCTTCACACAGAAAGATCTGGAAGGCCGAAGGTGAAGTACCTACCATGCAGCAACTTTCGACTCGGCGAGTGACGCGGACGATAAAAGAAGACGACGAGGAACATAAGGAAGATATACTAGTAACTGAAAACTGTCGATAATCCCTGTAAGTATTCGACCCAAGCATGAACGCAAGTAGATTCGCAGTAAGCTGTCCATCACTTCAGCCCACGGTGCTTCTAATGAAACCGTCGCTCACAGGGGAGCTACTGAGTTGTCCGCCGTACTTGCTCCTTCCACTTCGCAACACCACTGCCGTGAATAGATAAGCAAAAGAAAATCAAAAAGCTGCAAACGTGGCCATGTATTTCAAGTTAGTAGTGAAGACCAGATAACAGCCAAACTTTCAACGACGATCGCGTCGCATTCCGCGACCGACAAGCACACACATTACTTGTGACGGGGTCGCACGAGCATCTTGTCCCAAGGGAGTGTGCTAACGGAGAATACAAACTCTTAGTGAACAGAGAAACTATAATCACCTTTACTGAAATCTATAATATGGAAATGAGTGGCTACGTGACGTTTCACTAATACGAATGAGTGACTTGTGTACCTATTTTCGAAAAAGTGACGACACTCTTCCATGTAGCCCCGTTACAGTACTTGTCGAGTTTGGTCTTCGTAGCTCCAACTCGCGTTTCCAAAAAGAAAGCAACGGCAAGTAGTGCAGTTAAGTCTTCGTGAAGCATAGTCGTGAGTGTCTGGATATGACTGTTACTTGTTTCTTGTAGAGAACGAAGCAGTATTAGCAGCGAGACAACATCACTTCTACTTCGTTGACGACTTGGGCGTGGCGCACGAGTCCCAGTAAGATCGATAACGGGAATTCTGGAGCTGGCATTGCGCTGTAAGGCCAGACCAACTTTACGACGACGCTCGCAGTCAATAAACTCCATGGCGACTTGACAGGACAAAAATTTCCGGAAGACTTGTCTCTTCGCCTGTATTGGCAAAGACAAATTTATACCGTTCAAAGTAATCGTCTCCAACCGGAAGCCGATACTGCAATAGTGCTCGTTTCAGTCGGGCTTCGAAGCGCTGCAGTATTGCCGTCCAAAACCCTACCACATAACATACCAGTACTAGTGGTGAGGAAGTATATCGGCCAAGGTCGCCAACCCCTAATAAGGAATTAGCGCGGCTTGATATGCTGGTTGGTGCAATGCCAATCTTGTAGACCGAAGCAGAATCGTTGAAGATTGGATTAGCTGGGTCGAATCCCATTGGTGGTAATACAGTGACTGAGTGCTCGGACAGGTGAAACATGTATCCGCTACCTTCAGTCGGAAGGTTGTCCGCCGATTGGTGAACACGCACATGAGTGCGGTTCACCAGCCGGGTCCCGATCTCTTGAGATGTTAGCCCTTGCTCACGGACGTCGGTAAGCAAATGTCTCCCTTTCATCACCCGATTGATTGAGTTTGAGTGGATTGCTGACTGCTGAGTTGTTGAGTCTGGGTGGGAGTGGAGGATAACCAAATTCTTTAACAACCTTCATAAATTTATATTTTAATTATTTAAATTTTAGTTGAAGTTGGATTATGTGGGGTTCCCCCTTCATAACTGATATTGTTTTGGAAACAAATCGTCACAAAATACACTGTACTACTCTATAAATCAGTTGTGTATAATATATTAGAGGCAATATAAGTCGTCACCCGGTGGACATCGTATTGACTACCGGGAAGTACAAACAATTACATTAAACAATTAATTAAATCAACCAGCTCGACGGCACACGGGGACTACAGTATCTCGATCGTGTTCACTATGCTCTATCGTGGCCAGTTATACGTCCTTCAGTAGGACCAAGCTTGCCGGTAACGAAGCGAAGCGGCTGCAAAGGCCAAGGACGTGCTAATACAGTGAATCACTTACGACAAACCGCTCAAATATGATGTTGAGACGGGCTTGAGTGGTAGGTTGGTGAACCTGCTCACAAGTAACATCGAAACATGGTAAGTGTATAGTTCGTTCATTCGCCTACAACCGGGAACGCTATGGATATCAGCTAAAGTGTTACTGCGAAATCCCGTAGATGAACGTAGCGATGAGGATCGGAACGAGAACCATGAGCATCATCCGGTACGACTGGACCTGGCTGTTCAGTTGGGCAACTGCCTGCTCGGAAATCTCGCGTAGCTTAGCGATCTGTACAGCATTGGCTTGCTTCGACTGCGCGCGCTCGGCTTCGAAGGCCTCTTGTGCCTCGACAAACTCGGCGCGGATCGAGGCAAGCTCCTGCTTTGTCTTGGCCATCTTCTTATCTTTGGCCTCGACGCTAGCAGAGAGCTGCGAACGAGCTGCAGTGGCTGAAGACGCGTCGGCACGAGCCTTCTTTAGCTGCTTGCTTGCGCTCTCAGCGTCAGCGATCTTGGCGTTCATCAACGTTTTGGCCGCCTGTGCCGAGTTCTTCCATTTCAATGCGTTCGCGCGCGCTTCCTTCAGCTCCTCGTTTGCCTCCAGTAGTGAGGCGCGTGCCTTCTTGAGGAGTTCCTCGTTTGTTGCCGAGACGCCGCGCAAGTCTTGTAGCTGACCTTCAGCATTGGTGCGCTGTGAAATTAGGTCATCGTACTGAGCCTTCAACTTCTTTGCCTCAGCCGCACGAGCTTCCAAGTCTACTGCCAGCTTCTTCACCTGTGAGTCATTTCCTGACACTTGGCTCAGAGCCTTCTCGTTCTCGAGCTTGAGTCGGACCACCTCGTCCTTCATCTCGATCAGCTGACGGCCAGTCTCCTCCTTGTCTGCAAGCGCGGCCTTGGTAGCCTTTTCGGCGTTCTCTAGCTCCACCGCAAGGTCGCCCCTCGTGGCAGCCTGTAGCTCAGTAATCTGCGATGTAAGCTTCTCAATCTCTTCCTTGTGGATACGGTCAGTTTCCTCAGTCGATGTGCGAAGACCATCGCGCTCAATTGACACCTTCTCGGCGTTCTGCTTCACTGATTCAAGCTCCCTTTCAAGGGCTAGAAGGCGTTCGTCCGAGCTCGCAGCCTTGGATTCCGCATCCTTTGTCGACGTACGCAATGCATTAAGCTCAGCAGATTTGACTTCAGCACTCTTCGTAGCATCCTCAGTGTTCTTCTTTGCCAACTCCAGCTCCTTTTCAAGAGCTTGAATGCGTTCCTCTGAGCTAGCCAGTTTTGACTCGGAATCATTTGACGAAGCACGCAAAGACTCCAGCTCAGCAGAAACACCTTGACTGTCCTTCTGGCCTGCTTCCAGCTTCCGCTCAAGCGCCATGATTCGCTCTTCAGATGTCGACACCTTCGACTCAGAAGCACTTACCTCGTTCGTTAGCTTCTCAACTTGGGCTTCCAGCTTCTCCACATTCAACTTGGATGCTTCAAGCTCGGTCTTAGCAGCCTTAATTTCGGCAGTGAAAGTTTCAGTCTTGTCTTCGTATGCCGAGTGCTCAGCAATAGACTTCTCGGCCTCAGCTCGGATCTCCTTCGCATCAGCCTCGATCGATGCATTCTTCTCTGTGAGTTCCTTGTTGGCAATCTGAAGATCCTCGATATTCTTCCACAGTTTACCAAGATGCGTCTCTCGGGTCTCCTTCTCGTCCTTAATCTCTGCCAGCTGAGCCTGAATCTTTTCCATTTCATCCCGAGCGACCTTAGCAGCATCGTCTGAAGCCTGAAGCTTGGCTTCCAACTCGTCGCGGGCAGCCTTAACAGCATCTTCAGCAGTCTCCAGCTTCCGTGCCAACTCTGTCTTCTCTTCCTTCAGCGTAGCAACAGATTTCTCCAATATTGATTCCGCCTCGTGACTCGACTGACTCACCTTTTCAGCCTTCGAACGCACTTCATCCAGCTCCTTCGTCAGCTTGACAATCACCTCTTCCTTTTCCTTTGAGATCGAAGCAATTGCCTCCTTCAGTTTATCCTGACTAGCCTGCTCCAGCTCTGCAGTCAGTTTCTTCTTCTCCTCCGTCAGTGTTTCCACCACCTTCCGTAGCTTCTCAGCAGCTTGCTCAGCCTCTTCCACCTTCTCATTCTGCACTTTAAGCTCCACCGTCAACTTCTCCACTTGGTCCGTCTCCACCTCCGTGTCCACCATCTTCTCCTTGTTCTTCTTGTTCTTCTTCGTGCTCTTCTCCTTGACCACCACCTCCACAGTCTCCACTGTCTTCATCGTCTCATGATCATCTAGATACTTCATGGCTTTCTTGGTGCGTTCCATGTGCGTGACCTCCGTCTCGAGCGTTGAAAGTTTCTCGTCCGCTTCGGACACGAGTTCCTCAAGCCTCGTGGCCCTCTCCAGCAGTTCATCTTCCTCGTTCAGTTGATTCTCTTCTTCCTCCTCCACCTCTGGCATCTCCACTTGATTATCTTCTTCCTCTTCCTTCTGCTTCCACACTTGCAGCTCCTTTCTCAGTCCCACGAGCCTCTTGACTTCCTTCGAGATGTCCTCCATCGCCACAGCACCGTCCTTGTTGCGCATCTTCTCTTGCAACAGCCGCACAGTAGTCGAGCACGACTCGATCTCTTCTTCCAACGCCACGCGGTCCTGGAACGTCGTCATACTGGGGACTTGTCGTCTAGCGGAAAGATATCCGACTGATTGGCACCAGCGATTTTATCCATGCGGATAGGACACAGCATCTTTCCGTAATATTATGTGTACCACACCAAGATATTTGTAGATTTCCACAATGTGGTGTATCGTACACTATTACTAGTCAGTAGCGAGTCAGTGAACCGTTACGAACACTAAAGGATGGTAGTGCGAGTGCTGCTGGTAGTGCTTGCTCTACTGGCAGTAGGAGTGCAATCGAAAGCTACGAGAGTTAGAAAGAGCTGGACAGCGTATACTAGTGATGAGAAAGGTATGACTTTAGTTGGTACTACCTTGTTCTACCTTGTCAGATGTAGTGGTAACTGATACCTTGACGTGCTGATACGCAGAGATTTATCTAAGTGCTGTGAAGAAGGCGATGGCGTCGGGAGATCATTTGCTATTCGCACAGATTTATATGGACTCTGGTAGTTTGCAACAAGTGGTGGGTACTTGTGGTGCACCGGCCTGGTACCGCAAATATTTGCTTGGATACGAGAACATGCTCCGCTCGTTAGACACGACGTTCGGGGACTTGACGCTGCCATACTGGGACATCTTTGAAGACTCGGCCAAGCGTATCTCGACGACCACTGAATGCAACGGTATTCAAGGGTGCTCGCCGATTCTGGAGGATCTTGGAGGCTGCGAAGGACCAGAGATTATGACTGGAAAATACGTGGTGAATGGCGAGATCATTCCAAGTGGAAACTGTGCAAACACTAGTGTCGCTGCCCATGCATGTACAAACAGTAAGAAGTGTGAGAAGTGCCTTCCACGAGGAGACTGGAGCATTGGCGACTCTTCTCTGGAGTTTGGTCCTACAACATTTGCAGATTTAATTCGACATGCCAATGATGCTAGCGGCACCAGTAGCAGTGGTGCTTCAGCTATGGATACACTACGCAAGGAAGTCCAAAACTCGATCCAGATGACGATACACAGTCTTCTCGGTGGCGTATATGAGACTCGTGCTGCTGCGTTCGACCCAGTCTTCCTCAGTCACTAGTACGTTTGTTCGATCCAGTGCTGCTGCCTAGTTGGAATGCTAACCTAAACTTTATTATTGTGCAGTGCGACGCTCGACATGGTGTACCAGTTCTTTCAAAGCTGCAACCAGAGTATTGCGTTGACCGGCTCCTGCAGAGGCAACGGTGAGCTAAAGATCTCTCCTACTGCCACAATTCCCATGAAAATCAAAGACACAACAGTGGAAAAGCACGCTGATCTCGGTGCTTTTTTCAAGAACGTGGGCACAACTTTCAAGAGCATGGACACTTTCAATGTCGAGTACGAGATCGACCCGTTCCTCCAGAATATGCTGAAGAAGTTTTCACTGCAGTGCAATGCTGATAAAAGTGCCACTGGTGCGATTTCGTATGCTACAGCCAAGAGCACGTTCGAAGATGCTGTAGGTATCAACACATTAGTGAACGACTTGGCTGCTTGTGACCAGACGTCAAAACTGAAGGGGACAACAACGGAAGCACCTTCAGCCTTCATTTCGTGTGAGCTACTCTCGTCTTTGCAGAACGGTGTGTTCACGAATTTCAGCACACCCGTGCGCGAATTCTTCGGTGCCACACAAGACGATCTGCCAAAGTGTGTGGGAGATCTGGCAGCAATAACCACTGCCGAGGTCACTGTCACGCCATCCGCAACCTGCCAGAAGGCGATACTCAAGGACACCAGCATCAATACCAAAACGGACTTCAACTCTGTCACCGATGGCTTTGCAATCGTCACGATAGGCGCAAGCGATGGAAGAGTCCGATACATGAACCCGCCCAGCTAGATTAAATGTGTGTCATCGTAGGGCAATGACATGTGAGTACGAGTAAATAGATGTCCGTGGGAACCAGTACTAAAGGTACTTAGCTTTGATCATTCTCCTTTATCAGTGTAGGGGGTACTCCATCACGAACGCAGTGGATGGCTCCAAGTGTCGGTAGTAGTTTTCCACACGAGCTTTTTCAACGAAACCCAGTGCCTTGTAGAACGCCAACGCCTCATCATTTCCAGCATGCACATGGAGTCTCACCCCTTGAATTTTGTCTCCATCCTCTCCCTTCCCCAGCTCCTTGGCCTGTTCAATAATCTTCATCACCAATTTCCTGCCGATTCCTTGACGTCGGAATGGTGCAGACACCGCCAAAGTACGGAGCTGCACTGTTCGTAGTCCACTTCGTTCCAACTCGAGATCCGCCACTGCAGCTCCACTCACAATCTCCCCATCAACCACCGCAGCCCACGACAATCGGTGTTTGTCCTTTTCCGCGCGACGGTAGCAGAACCGAGGAGGTTGCACTGGTAACACTCCCATATTGAGCTTCTGCACAGCACGCACAAGTGCCGCGTCATTCGTCAAGCAGTGTAGCTCCATCCTGAGGATTGATTGGTGACAAGAGACAATGGCAATGACCTACTCAAGCAGAGGTCGTGCAGCGTTATGCTTCCCTAGTACTGGCAACTGGTTCCAAGGATATTTTATCTGTGCTTCGAGTCGATCGCAACTCGGACTGATGGGCGAGGAGATTCTGTGGATGACTGGTACGTCACTAGAGCTAGTACTCGAGATCTCTACACTAAAGCGGTTTATAGTGTGGCGTGTCCCGATGGAGGTTACCAGGAGTATCGCGTCACAGTGATGCACTTTGCACAGGACAAGGAGGTGAGTTGATCGTGAGGAAGACTGGAGGAGACTTGTGTCAATTGGACAGCGATACGAT